>JAOBRG010145991.1:0-18694 GCA_027574985.1 Umimayanthus nakama | reverse complement strand
AATTGATTCTACGAAGGCGGCAAATTCAGCTAGAAACGTTCCCATGGTAACAGGGTGTTCTCCAGAATAGGGCGGGCGATAGAGAACGACCAGTCTTGACCGGAATGATCCGGTTTCTATCTTCCATTCTGAGAATTCGAATGATTGTTTTTCTCCCTCGTCGATTTTTGTGACTTTGATAGCGTCCTTATGGAGCAAACCAATCCCTCCGCCGGTACGGTTGTTGGAGCGGGGACGGTGGACAAAACGATACCCGGGAGACACAATCTCTAATTTTGCAGCAACGTCCCTAGAAGTTAGCCAGGTTTCCGTGAACGCAAACAGGTCAGCCTTGGAAGAAATGATGTAGTTCATGAGAGCTGCGGATTTAGACTTGATTGAGCGAACATTAGCCAAGCATAACTTCAGTACAGAATCGTTGGTAGAATTCTGCACCGGATCACATCTTACAACAATAAGGTTGTTTGGATTGCGGCTACCAAAGGTGTCATCTTGAATATTTAATTCGGCTGAGGTGTCTGGATGAATATTTAATCCAGAAGAAGATGTGTAGTTTTCAATTTCTCCATTGCTGAATTCTGAATAAACCCGATGGTTTTGATGCAAGTTGGGCCTCCTGAATCCCAGTACGGGAGTGATAAAACGCTGCTTTCTGCGACCAGCACGGCTGCCACGACGCGTTGGCTTGCAACGTGACAGTCCAAGAGTTGTCAACTTTTTCCAAACTGAGCTGTTTAGCGATTTTGATAGACTGGGAGCGCATAAGGCCTTAAGAAAAGATCTTGAGTAAATAAGAGCCATCAAAACAACTTTAGGAATGAACAACCGGAGGAATGTGTAGATAAACACAGGAATGATTCTAAAAAAAACCGGCAAATTTCCGGACTGGTTTGAGTGTGCTGCCTGCTAGGCGCTCCCAAGAGATCCAAAAAAAAAAAAAAAAAAAAAAAAACTGTATACTGACTATAAATTATCGATTTCCGGAATTTGATTTGAAGTATGGTGTAGAAAATTGCTTTTTCGAGTCTGAAATTCAGGATTTGAAGGTTTTTGGAGGCGTATCTCTACTCGAAATATGGGTACAAGAACATCCGACATGATCCAAGCTCCTGGTTCGAGTCCCGGCCAATTCACGTGCTGCGTTTCACTGCTCACCAACTAATAGTGCTCAGCGGCCAAACCTTACTAGTTACCCCCTCACTTATATCTATAAGGACTGAGTGGCTGAGTTTCTTGGATGGAGTGTCGTCGATAGTTCTTCATGTAAAAGGTTTAATCGAATTCTTCGTTATAAAATAAACATTTGTTGACTTTGTGTGTCTCTCTGTTATCTTGGACAACTTTCTGCACAACATTTTGGAAAATCACCACTGTAATTAGCAACTCGCGCCTTAAAGAGACGGAAGCTTGAGGCTATCGTGTATCGGATAAAGATATAAGCAATCTAGGTTGCCAGATCTCGTGGATTTCCCTCTGGTATTCAATTTTTTAAAGTCGCGCGACTTGTGTTGATATAATCAGACTAAGGCTTTTTCGAAAATTTTAAAATATGTTTTTATGCATGCATTTGCCAGCCGTGCGTCACTTTTCAAGTAAAACAGGAAAATAAGAAATCAAAAGTAGCACAAAATTAAAAGGATAAAGGGTCGGAAGGGGGATACTTACAGTCGAGGACATTTTGAGGGGAGAAAAGCACAATGGAATGTTTTCAGAATGCTAAAAAAAGTAGCCAGACTGAGTATCATTACAGAATACTTTACACCCTTTTTATAAGAACAATTTTATAAGAACAACGAGGCTCAGATTTGGCAAAAAATTAAGAACAAGCTAAGAACAATTCAGGCTGGGATTTGGAATAATAAATGCAAAGTTTACTTTTTTAACAAAACTGTTTTGACTTTTTTTATTGTAATTTATAGCTTCAATCCATTTTAAGGCTTCTTTCTCTCTCCCAGATTGATCTCGGTGATATCATAGAGATAAACTCCCATGCGTCTCGACGACGTCACAGACCAATTCTCCTAAGCAACAAACAGCCGGAAACAAGAGAAACCGTACAGGAACTAGGCAAGGCCCCAGTAGATATCGGCCTAGAGACAACGAGGTTTCCCTGTCTAAACAAAGTTTACTTACATACAGAAGAAGATCCATTTGCACAAGTCCCGTGGTTTCTTTTGGGCTCATTCATCACGTTTTTTTTTTTTGGTTGTTTTTCCAAGTTAATTAATATGAAATAAGTGTAAAATGTAGCACTTGACTGTGAGAACAACACAGAAGTCCTCTCGGAATACATAACCACCTCCGGCAAAACAAACTTCACCCATGGGCTGATTTTCGATGGAAGCAATGGAAAGTAACAAAATGTTCGTCACGAACTCTAAAACATATTTCTTTTTTTAAAAAAGATCTCTTTTAAAAGAGTGTTCAGATATAAAATGGCAGAGGGTTCAAGGCAATATTTTTTCAGCAGATTTCAGCCGGGATTTCATAAGAAATGAACCTTAAGTTTTCAATATTTTGACTAGTAGCATTTTCGTGATCCCACTTCAAGACTTTTTTTTAAAAAAATCAAGCTCAAAAGCCTTGAAGGAACAAGTGTACTTGGCAAAATTTTCAAGTGAAACACGCGACTTGACGTGTTGCGGGTTGCATCAAACTTTATACAATGAACTCACAGTTACTCAATTTGAAAGGTTGACAAACCGCATATAGACAACCTGCAGTTTTGCTGTTATGTGAACGATTTAAATGTTTCAAGTAGCTTTAAAGTCAGCTGGTGCTCCGTAATGCATGTTTTGTCATGGAAGACTTTTAGATCCTGCTTTCTTGACGGCACAATGTCAGCCTTCTTTCAATCTGGCTTGCGGCTTGGAGTATCTTCGTCTTCAGGCATGAAAGCACAACTCTCGCGCAGTGCCGAGTGTCTGATCACATTAGTTAGCCAAACTTTTAAGTTGTATCGTCTTTTGCATTTTCTCTATCTAGACTAGAGTCTAACACAAAAAATATAACTTTAAACTCTAGGCATTTCCTCGCAGTACACACTATATTTAATAAAATCAACACCGGCACACATAACATTCATAAAAAGTAAATATTGATAAGTTGAAAAAAAAAGTGTAAAACGTGAAATGCAAAACAAATACTGAAGTTGTAAATTTGTAGTTGTACAAGGTGTTGGTCTATATGCTGGGAAATTTACATAGTAAAACTTTTGGCCACAACTCTCGCAGCAACACTTGTGTCTGTCCCGGGTCATGTTTTGGCGGCTACATTAGCTCACGACACAAAACTCCCAGTTTGCCACAGGAGACTGGGGAGAGCAACAAACAAAAATATTATGATTTTCTCAAGATTTTCGTACGGTTTTGAAACAAAATATCAAAACGCAACAAATTTTCGAGTTGTGCGTAATAGTTATAGACAAGTCGCAAGCCTAATTTACACGACACGATTCATGTCCTAAGGGAGTCGTAGGATATTTGTCTGCAGGAATCGGAAAGTTGTTTTGTTAAAATCAGCCTTCAGAGCTTTCAAGCCAAGTACATTTCAAGTGATCCATGGTTGGCAAAAGAAACCGATTAAAGTGACTTACGGTGTGGATTTGTGTTTTCTAAACTTTTCTTTACAATTTGATTATCGAGCTACGGCAAAACATAAGAAGTTTTTAATCAACTAAATGACGCGGGACACTGCGGGAATTGAAAGGACACTGAGGGCTAAACTTCGCTTTGTGGCACGTTCGGTTTTTCCAAAATTTTGTTCAAACCGATAAAACTTTATTTGTGGACAAGAAAACCTACTCTAACAACAACTTATTACTAGACGAGGAGAAAACGCAAGGGTGGAAACACCTTGAATGTTAACTTCTAACTCTCACAAAACTGCCTGGTTCGGATTCATGTAGTCTTCTTTCTGATTTTATTGTTTAGTTTTAATAGCAATAAAAAATTTTCTCCTAAAACTCTGCTTGGGCCTGGTTACGTGGCACACAGATTAGTCCCAAATGGGGGGGTTCGTTTTAATTTAGGCGGAGCAAATTTTCGGGCGAGGAAATTTGCGAACGCCGAAGGCGCGAGTTTCTAGGGGGGTCCGGGGCATGCCCCCCTCCGTGAAATTTTTGAAAAATTGGCTCTCTAAAACACCAATTGGTGCGTTTCGATAGGTTTACTCTCAGGTGAATCTGGAAGGTTTTATCGCTCTTTCTAAGTAGCAGTAGCAGTACAGTTTGTTTCACAACAACAGCAGCTGAACTGACGCAGCTAAATATCCAGTATCGGCTGAGGAAGTGAAGCCAAAGCAGAGGTGGAAAGATCAGATGAGCTTTCTACTGTTAGGCTACTGCTCTGGCCGTAGGAGGTACTTTAGCATCTTCCCTATTGCTCCCATATCCACTGTCGGACAGTGGGAAAGTTAGCTACGGCAGAGACTGGGTGCTGCTACGTGAAGAACTTTCATTAGCTTTCTTCGTTTTAGCCGGCAGAAACTTATCCAGCTCTAGCACGTGATAACCACGGTGCAGTTGAATGGCTTTTCAAAGCTAGAGAGTCAATCATTGAAGCCGAAAGTTTGGCTTGACCGTCGACAAAAAGCACAATTACAATGCGGATGTCGCGTTTTGTGTCTATTGTTCCTGACGCAAGAATAAATGTATTTTGAATCTATTTGAATTTGAATACTGCGGTATATTTTTGCCCTGTGTTTAAGTAAATCATGCACACCAGCTAGGTTTCTAAACTGTCGCCACTAACTTTACTCCAAAGTGACAACCACTTCCTCGACAAATTGGCTGTCGGTCTTTCCTAGGCGGACCTCGGCACCTAACGGGGGGGGGGTTCGTCCGAACCCCCACACCCCCCTCCCCCCCCCCCCAGCCTACGGGCCTGTCAGATTCTGGAAAAAAAAGACCATGTGCGTTTGTGTTCATTAAAACTGAAAAAACTTTTCTTGCAAGAATGGGTTTTTGCCTAGTTACTAGGCGTCTTACTCTCTCCGTGTGCGCGATCATTAAGTCCCAGATTGATCTAGGTCATTCAAGGTGCGAAAACAAACAAAATGGCAAAGGAAAATACCGAGCAATAGGTTTCGCTTACTTGTTGCTCCTTTGAAAGGAGAAAAAATTAAGGTACGCCTCGAGATCTTCAAGAGCAAGTTCTTGCACTAACTGATCGCTAACACCGCGTTCTTCCCCGTCTCTGAACCAACTTTTGGTTTCTTTGTTTTGGAGGTGGCTGTTCATCTCGTTTTTTTGTCCTCGCCCCAGCTCTCGCGCGCTCTCCCAACTGATGATCGTATTAACCAACCAGAAGTCGGGATTAACAAACTTGCAGAACACTTTTTTGCGAGACAGGTTTTGTGCTACGGATGAAAAACGCGTAGCATCGCTTTTCAACTCGTTTTGCGGCATTGTTGCGAGACGATTTGCATGTTTATGTTGCTCGTATTACCGTAGATTAAGTCAGATCAGTCCCAGTTGTGCGGTTGGCACTGAAGGTAGTATTCAGTTCAAAGCAGTCAGTGTTCAGTACAAAGCAGCCACTATTCAGTTCAAAGCACCCAGTATTCAAAGCAACACAACGAAGAGCGCTTCTTTAAAACTGTTTTATTGTCTCAACAGCTTTCTTCATACCATTACTCGTATTAAAATGTTGGAAGCTTTCTAGCTCTATCGTGAGTTCTTGTAGATAACTGATCGCAAAGCACGCTGTGGATATTGCTTAAGTGTGTCATTCATCCAAGCCAGTAAAAGGGAATACCTCCCCCGCTAAAACAGAAACCTATTCCTCATGGCGTATTGTTTCTTATTACAAATATATGTTTCATACAGTACATACAGTAATAAATTAAATACTCTTGAATCAACGAGCAAAACCACGGTAACTAGAAAATATTAGACTAGAAAAACAAATGCAACAACTTTGATGTGATAATCTTTTTCATTAAATCTCATTCAAAGCGAGATTAGACTGAAACTAATATAAAATGAAATTCCTTTATAATAATATATTCACTAACTAACATAACTGGGCATTAATCATACCGCGGTCAGCAACTCGGGGTATAGAAATATTAAACTTAGGATCGAACTAATCCAAAAAGAAAATGAGTTGAATTGCAAACAGTGGGTTGTTCAAACGAAGTCTTAACCTAAACCAGTGTCTAGCTATTATTTCTAATACCTTTGAACAAGGAAAGAACAACGGCCAAGATTTAGACTTCGTTTTAATAAACGACCCACTGCGTCAAGGATAACCACCGCGAAAAAAATTTTGAAGTGTTTTCGATATTAGTTGTACCAAATCAGTACGACAGTAGTTATTTTAAGATTTAAAGTAAATTCTCAATAAACAAATTGACAATTACAAAACAACCAGAAATACCAAGTACTACCTTTATACATGTGTACGATAAAATAGATTGATCAGTTCTTAGTTCTTACAGAACCTGCAACTTTAGTTGCCTTTCTCTAAAAACTAAAATACTTGATGGATCTTTTTCCCAATCAACTCTAAAACTAGATTTCTTATATGTACAGATATACACAGATGTATGGTATGTGGTTCAGCTACTGTACGGACAAGAGTTTAAGTTGTATGGTTGCATCGTGGTCAATGATCTAAAAGCGCTGCAAGAAATACGTTGAACAGCTGGAGTAATTTCTTCCCACATCTTGACCATGGCCACAGTTCAGTTAAGGCAAGTGCTGTGGTTGTGAGCTCTCTAATCAAACGTAACCTTGGACCCTTTGTATTCTTGAATCGTTCCTTTCTTTGAGGCAGCTGCTGGCGATCTTCCTCCGCCTCGCCCCCCTGGAGGACAAAATTCGACAGTTAATAAAATGTCCAAAACTTAACAAATACCAGGAAACGGAAAGAAGGCTTTTGTTAAGCATCATCTTATTCCTTTTCGTAATTAACGTACAATTTCTTTTATTCTTTATTATTTTTCTTTACTACCATTATTTTGTTGTTGCAGGTATATTGTACACACACTATGAATGGCTCTTCCTAAAATCTTCTGATAAAAATTTATGGAGAGGAAGCTTTTCAGGTTAATTCTTTGTGGCCTTCAACAAAACGGCCAAAAACAAAAAAACAACCTTTTGAGGGTCCCCAAGAGATGACATTTTGTGAGACATTTATAGGACATGTCAATGCTTTATGTCCCTGTCTACGTGTGAAGTGACAAAAAAAAATCCTGAAGTAGCTTGACCACTGAACTGGCAGTTGGAATATCCAACTAACCGAGCCAAGCACACTTACACAACGGTTTAGAATGAAACATCAAAACAAACAAGCTTTTCGACTGAAATGCTGTTTATTGTATACGTGAAGTTGCAGTGTAGTTTCACTTCAGTAGCTTCAACTACCTTCAACAGAATTAAATTTGGCTACATCTGAAATAAATCCAAGATTCAAGGGTGGTCTTTCAATCAGAAAACAAAAGTCAAATATCCCATTGAATAATACATGTAACATAAGTAATTTAAACATCAACCTAAAATTGACCATCTGTAAACAAACAATCGATAGCATCATGTTTAAAAAAGCTAGTTATCGATACTGTAATTGGAAAAACTAAGCGCATTCGTGGAACTAAGCTTTACTGAGATTAAAAGCATTTTACCTCGTCCACCACCTCGCCCACCACCTCTTCCTCCAAAGCCCCCTCTTCCTCCTCGTCCACCGAAGCCTCCTCTGCCCCCCTGGCCTCTGTCGCCACTGCCAGGCGTTCTTGGCTGGGCGTAATCAAGCCGTACTGCCCTTCCATCAACCTCACTACCTGTCATTTTCTTCATTGCTGCCTTGGCAGAGTCGACATCATCGAACTCTACATATCCAAACCTTAAGCAGTAAAATCACAATTAGTAAATATTAACTCTTGAGAAAACCTCTCGCTTGACAAAGGCAGCACTACTACTTGAAATAGTGCTGTAATTCTTCCCCAGGGTTCTCCCCAAAGCATCCTAGAGTAGTAAAATGCCCTGCTAATTTATGAGATTTTTATTGTTATGCACATTATGTCATTGTGATGTAAATTAGTGGCATTGTTACGCAAGTTCGAACCCCTCTGACACTAATTTCCACACCCTTTTGAGGAGAACCCTATTCCCCTTAACAAATAATGAAAATCGTGATTTTCCTGCATTTAGATTTTGAATAGTAAATCGTTTTCTCATATGATAAGGTATGATAGGATACCTAGACAAGATAATGCAACATAATTGCTGTGAGGTGTTATGATGTTACACACACATAAGTCAGAGAAAGAGTAGCACAGCTACTCAAAATATTGCCATTTAACTAATTAAAAAAAATTATGATGACAGATATTGTAGCAACACTACATTTCAATCTTGTTTATAGAAACTGAAAGTGATGTCTTTTATATGAATTTTCAAAAGAGATCCAACATTGAGTCACAGTTCATTTTGTGCCATGTGGTCTTTCCCTTCTCCATAGAGTGTACTGAACTTACATCCATTATCTTTCTAAGTAATTCATTTGCTACTGTTATTAATGCAACACTCAAACCAGTAAACACTTTATTTACCCTCTTGATTCCCCACTCTCTCTATCAGTGATGACCCTGGCATTGGAACATCCTTGGAATGCATCTGTCAGACTCTCACTGGTTGTGTCATATGACAGATTCTTCACAAAGAGTGTAGCTGAAGGTGGGTTGGCACCTTGCGGAGATGAAAAGCCACCTCTGCCACCTCCTCTCCCCCCACCACGCCCTCCACCTCGTCCTCCCCCTCTTCCACCACCGCTGCTGGGTCGGTTGTCAGCATCATTTATTCTTAGGTTTCGGCCATCCAATTCCACACCACTTAGCTCGATAGCCTTCTCCCTCTCTTCCGAACTCTCAAAATCTGCATATCCATATCTGAGAGGACAAAAATGTACTAGCTTAGAATAACTATAGGTTATCTGTCCAGTTTGTGGTTACCAGAGTTCGCTTGTTAATGCACAAGAACTGAATCTTTTGAAAAACAACAACAACAAATCTTTATTTCAGTGTCATACTTTAATAGCAGTTTCTGACCTTTAAATGGGGACACTAGGTACAGTCTATGCGAAATCCCATTAAAAATTATTTGGATGTTATAAAAGTTAAATAAAGTAATACCATATTAAACTACAAATAAGGGGGTAACCAGTTTGGCCGCTGAGCACTGATAAGCATATATTTAGGTTTAGTTGTAGTAAGTTATAGTGCTCTATAATAATCCCAAATATACTGTAATACCTACTGAGTGTTAGCCCTACATAGGAAATGGGCCCACACAGAGAAAGAGAAAAATTCTCTGACCCCGGTGGGGTTTGAACCCACCACCTCCGGAATAGATCTCCATTGCTCTACCAACTTAGCTACAAGGCCAGATGGGAGCTGGTGGTAGGAAATTAAGAAGGTAATTGTACATATTGACATATATTATTGATTAAATATTAAATAAAATGTATCTTAACATATCTAATGTTGTTTTAGTGTAAAAATAGAGCTTTTAAACAGTGAAGTAGAAAGAGACAATGAAATTGATTTTAAATTTGTATCAATATACTGTAGCGTGTGCCAACAATGAAACTTGAGTAGTTATACTGAGCAGTGCCAAGTCACTACTTACCCTTTGGATCTGCCCTCACTAGTCATAATTCTCACTTCCATGGAAGGCACACCATTTTCTTCAAAAAATTTCATTAAAGCATCCTCATCGGTGTTGAAGGAAAGGTTACCAACAAACACGCTACCTGTAAATGGCATAGGTCGCAGTTACTACACAACACTCACACTCCAGACCTGTCTTTTGCAAATAAAGGGGGGACAACTGGGTGTGGAGTGGGTTGGGGAGTAGAGGGGGAAGAAAAATGAACAGCTTAAGATTCATTGTCTTCAGACAGGCACCCTTTTAAGCAATCAATATCAAACACTTCAACTCTTCCAGGAAAGCAAACAAGTACATTGTACTTAATAAATTATGGTTTTTGACAACTGATTTACAACAAATGGTTTGAATACCATTTAAAACGATGTGGCTAATGTCATACATGTAAGTATTTCAAGTTGTTGATCAATCAGTTTTCCCCTCAGGCCCTTTAAATAAGAGCAGATGACATGTGAGAAACTTTTGAACAAACTTAAAACAAGGGCAAATTTTTCCTGAGAATTATTTGCTATATTTCTACACCTGTCTCAAAAAAACTCACATTTTTGTCCACTTTTCGGAGTGGCAAAATCTCCTTTTGGTTTTTTGCTCGGTGTCTCAAAATCATTTCCCTCTGTCTCCTTCCTTTTCCCTTTCTTGACAACATTCTCATTCTGATCCACGGGCTTTTGCTTCTTCGATTTTGGCTTTGCTTCCTCCTCGCTCTCAGAGCTGCTCTCCTATTTAATTTAAATGAACAGAGTGATTGTTTACAATTTTTGAATAATGCAAGAGTTCTTAAGTCTACAAATCGAACAATACTTATTTCTTAGCCATCCAATCAACTAAAATGAAAGACAGACTTTGCCAAAATCATGTAATAATTATTTCTATTAAGCATGCCCACAGATCATGTCAAAGATCATTCATGTTTAAACGAGTCGGCAGTTTTACCTTAAGCACTAATATCAAATCAAACTTATCTTAAGTCTGCTCCGACGAAGGGCTAACACTTGAAATGTCAGCTAAACACTATAACCCACAGGCGAAAAACATACCATATCAACTTTTGTTGATTAAACCCATATATTCAGCGTACTCACACACACAGACAAAACAGTTTTTTTCAAAACTAGTCTCCCAGTGTTAATCTTAAACTTGTTTGCTTTGCTTTTTAAATCATCGATACACGAAGCATAAACACAAGTTGTTGGGGACACCGATGTCACTGGGTCATTACTCAAGTGTTAGCATGAAGTGCACCAATTAGAGGAAAGTTATCATATGGGGCAATTAGAAACTGCAATAGAAAAGCAAGCGCCATCTTGAATTTGGAAACGTGGTTTGCGAAAGAGAACCTTTGTCGTTTTTGTCAAGGAAAATCTTGAAGAAGTCATGGGTTTTCTCTCCTGTACTCGAAGAGATACCAACCAAGTCTGCATTCATGACCTAAAGATCGAATGCAGAGCTTATCGGGGTGAAGAAGATGGTTTTCATCTCGAAATTGAATCGAGTGAACCATTAGACAAGACAGAACTCTACCCTGTTGATCTATTATGCTCACGGGGGATGAATAAATTCTTTTGGGAAAGTGAGCTCATTCCAAGCTATATCAAATACTTTGAGCTACAACTTGGAAAGAGTTTTCATTTCACTTTGTAATGTATCCACAATTTCACACGAGGCACACAGTGCTTTGATTTATTTTGGCAGCACCTATGTTAACAAAGACAAGAGTAACACCACTATTATTTTGTCCACCAAAACAAATATTACCTCAAGCAGTTAGAATTGGTGGTAAACAAACACAGAAAAAAATTAAATCAATATCTAAAGAGTCATTTCAATTTAAACAGCCAGTGTTGACAAACCCAGTGCTTGAACTCTATTATTTCGAGGGTTTCAAAATTTTAGAATAATAGATTTTTGTCAATGGTGGCACCAAAGCGATTTGCAAGAGACACCAAAGCCATTTCATCAAATTTTGAGGAGCAGCAAGACAAAACCAACACCATTATACTATGATACCTATGATCACCAAGTAAAAGAAAGAATTGGTCCACTAGTGCTCAAAACAGCATTACAGAGTCTGTGTAAAGACCTTTTTCCACAGTGTTCTTTGTCCATAAATAATAAACAAAATTTGCAATACCAAAAAACAACTTCCAACCATACAATTCAAATGCTAACATCAAAAACTTGCAACCCAAACCAATTTATGATGTCACTGAGCAGTACTGTCCCTGTTCTTCCTTTTGCATGGGCATTATGAAACAAAAGTAACTTTTACCATGTTTCGTTGTAGATTATAGCTAGTTTATTACTAGCCTAGTTCCTGAATAAGAAAAAAGGTAGGCCATAAACACTTCAATGTCAAATTCACCATCACAAGTTATAATTAGTTCATATCGCAACAGTACCCCAGTGAAACCTGGTCTATATTGATCAAGCACTTCCATAATTACCTCACTACTTTCGTCATCTGACGATTCAGCTTTTCTCTTTTTAGACCCAGAATCCTTTTTGGAGGGCTCCTCCTCATCTGAAGACTCCCCTGAACTTTCATCAGATGACTCAGAGTCTGACTCTTTCTTTTTCTTTGCAGGCTTGACTGGCTGCTTTGCAGCAGGTTTGTCATCTTCCTCCTCAGAGCTAGAATCTTCTTCAGATGACGAATCTTTGCTGGGTTGTTTGGCTGGAGCTTTTGCTGCTTGTTTAGGTTTTTTCGCCATTTTCGTTTCTTCCTCATCATCAGATTCATCGTCAGACTCGTCATCAGAATCTGAGCCAGACTCGGCCTTCTTCTTCATTCCCTTCATTGCCATGACATCTTGTTTAGCTTTGGGTTTTGGAGCAGGCGTTTCATCTTCAGAATCAGATTCAGACTCTTCAGATGATGATTCTTCTGCTTTCTTTGCAGCTGCTTTGCTAGCAGAGGCAGCTTTTGCAACTTGTTTTTTGATCCCTTTTTTCTTCTCATCTTCAGGATCTGAAGATTCAGAGTCTGAGTCTTCACTGGATGAGTCCTTTTTGCCTTTTTTTACAACTGCCTTGGTAGATTTTGCAGCACTGCTTACCTTTGCAGCAGCTTTTTGGGCAGGTTTTTCATCTTCCGATTCCGATTCCGAGTCCGAATCTGAACTGGACTCACTTGCTTTTTTTTGCTTGCTCTTGGCTTCTTGTTTTGCAGATTTTGCTGCACCATTAACCTTACCAGTAGCTTTTGGGGCAGGTTTTTCATCCTCTGATTCTGATTCTGAGTCCGAATCTGAACTGGACTCACTTGCTTTTTTGTGCTTGCTCTTGGTATCTGGCTTAGCAGATTTTGCCGCACCATTAACCTTACCAGTAGCTTTTGAAGCAAGATTTTCCTCTTCTGAATCCGAGTCAGAGTCAGAACTCGAACTGGACTCAGCCTTCTTCTGTGGTGGAGGCAGCTTTTTCACACTTACTGGAGCACTGCAAGAAGATAAATAGAAAATGCATTTATCTTAGGTCTAATGTAGGGTTCAATGTCTGCCACCACTACTACTGATTACCTACAAACTACTAATTTTTCAAAGGCATCCAAAAACTCAACCCATGTGCAACACTATAGAGCTGATGAGGTGCAAAAAGAAATCACATTTTCATCTTCTCTAATGTGCGTGTAGCAGTGTCCTACAGAGGCCAAAACAACGGGGCGTAGCACCTGTCATTTTTCTGTGCACCCGGCCGTTTTCCTCCAGCACCCTGTCATTTTTTGTGACCCTTGGTACATTGTCTTAATGAAGATTGGAGGTAAAAACCCAATAAGGGCACCCTGTCGTTTTCTAAAGGTGGCTAGACCACTGGTGTAGTCATACACAGCATGTAGCCGACATGATCAATCTGCTCAAACTCTGTCAAAATGCAAAAAATTTCCATTACATCTGCTTCCGAATGGTTAAACAAAACCACTTGCCTCCCTGCGATGCAAATGTAGAAACTTAATCTCATAGAACCAGTTTTATGGGACCCCTTCAAAACTTCTGGTTACTCCAAAACGAGCAAGATCATGGAGTTTCAAGAGTGGAAACAAGTATTTGTAGGTAATTTTATATGTAGTGTACAAATGCATTCAAAATATCTCTAGAATTTGATATTCACAACCTAACTTGTACTAAAAAAGCAATCTCTTGGCCAATAATAAGCACATTTTATGTTTCAATGCAAAAATGGGAAAAACAATGTTGTAAAACCTTGTTACCATAGCAACAGCTGACACACCACAGTACAAATCAAAAAATCTTTGCAAGAGTTTAGGAAAATCACCACCTTTGGTTTTTGTATCTTTCTCAATTGTAAATTTTTTTTTTGAAAAAAAAACAGCAGGGGTCACAAAATTTCCCCCAGCCTGGATAGTGTTAAAACAACGCTCTGTAAAAGCAGACTGAAAAGTTCAAGTTATGCACATTTTTTACCCTAAATTTTAGTTTCTCAATAACAGTGAGTCTAAAAAGATTGTCCATTCTCCTAACATACCACAACTACATTTAACTGTTCCATAAACTTAAGGTTTGAATTGCTATCAAATGTACACTTGAGCAAGAAAGCATACCTGGTTTCCTCTTCATCAGAGCTTGATTCCTAGATTTTAAAAAGTATTCTTCAATTAGCAATTTTCTGATTAAAACTCAGTGCAAAATAATTGTTATGACAGTGATTTAATTTGACCCGCATTCTTCAGCTATTCAGTACCCAATCCAAGGGTGCACATTACAGCTTCCAAAATAAAGATGAAAAGTAAGAAAAAAACTTAGATTTTACAGCCAAAAATTTAACTGGCTACACATTTCAAACTACAAGTTAAAAACTTGAAAACATTATCACCACACAGTACAGCAATAAAATTTTTCAGCCAGACAAAATCTACATTTCATACACTGCAAACTGGTAGGAAGAGGTAAATGAAAAACTTGCATGGCAAAGTACCATCAACACCTTGAGACAAACATAGCAAGTGTAACACTTTTGTTACTGCCAATTCCTACCTCACTCTCTGATGACTCTTTTGGTGGGGGTATCTTCTTCTTCACTTTCTCCTTTTTATCCTTTTTTTCAGTTTTTTGTTTCTTTATCTCCTTGTTTTTCTTTTCCGACTTGGCCTTAGCTTCAAGCTTTTGCTTCTTTGACTTGACAATGGCTTCACTATCCTTCACCTGTGGGCCAATTACAAAACGGTCTAGAATACCAATGGTTGCTGAATTCAATAGAATTGAAAATAATGAACAGTAACAGTTTTATTACATCAGTAATAACAACTACATGCAAAGAAACCTCCTGCATATGATCAACGCTTTGCAGTTATGTTAACCATACACTAAGCATTACGCTTAGATCCAACACTAGATCCATAATTACGAAATTATTAACATATCAAAAATGTCTGATAGCCAGATAAGCAAGTTCTTTGTTTTCATAATTCTGTCAACATATTTTGCACTACAGGTACAAACATAATAGTTGTTATTATTAACGCTAATATTTATGTACATTCTTTTGCTCTTTCCCCTTCTGCTATTCAGTATGAAAATATACGGCTATTTCAAAAAGGGTTGCCATAGTCAATAGTCGATACTGGAACCGAAAGGAACTTCGGGTAGACTCATAATGAGTGATATTGCGCCAGCAAAGGTTGTTACTGCACTGCCATGGCATTATATGGTGAACCTCCATTCCACAAAGTCGATGTTAACGGTAGTGATTATTTGTGCTGCTTAAACCTCACAGTTCCTTTCAGATCCAGTATTGGACTGTTGACTATGACAACCCTTTTTGAAATAGCTGTATATACATAACTTTAATGCAAAAGTAATTACTATTTCTAGAATGATTCATTTGCTACTGAAATTGCTGGGGCAATACTAAAGATCTTCTAGCACCAAATAAGTTAACTACAGAATGACAAGCATTTTAGTTTTCATTCCATTCTAAAAACCAAACAAACACTTCTGAAGTACTGACAGAGTTGTCCAATTCTACATTATAATATTTTTGCCAATTTTTCTTGAATGCTTCATCATTACTTGCATTATCAAAAATGCTATTTGATGAAGGCTTACTGTGGGATGAAAGCACTGTTCACAAGCATGCTTCATACCACTTGCATCATTCTGTGTTCACTGGCACTAATTCCATGTTTTCATGACTTACTGGTAGAAAGACCATTGTCACAATGCTACCACTTCATTAAATTATATTTTTTCTACATGGAGATATCAACTAAATATTTTTGCTGACATTGCACACTTTTCATGTGGTGTTCAATTCACTAGATGTCACACAAATGATACAAGCAAAGCAGCAAAAGCACTGCAGTCATCAGATGTTTGTGTCCTCACCAATCATTGACAAAATGTCCGCTGATTGATCGTCAGTTTGGATCTATTTTTCTAATGAATGAAAGGATTTTCCTTGATGAGACATGTTACAAAATGATGTATTAGGCTTAAGGGAAACTTTCAAAGATTCACTTGAAGCAAGTAAACAAATTTTATTTAATCCTCCAGCCCCGTGGGATACGGGTTTAATAACAAAATTGCGCAACAACGTGCAAGAACGGCCCCATCTGGCCCATGCTCAGCTGCAGCTCGCATAAGAAAAAAGTAATATACACAAGATCAACTTTCTTACTAATAGCACATGCTCAAAACGATGAATAGAGCAATCAAATGTAATATATAAAACCAGGTATCTGAAGACGAAAAGGGGCAAGTCTGCATATCACAAAATTCTGTATTGTGTTCGAATCGAAGTAATCGCAGCAAACACGTGTTTGTAGTCAGAGTGCCTGGTGGTTCTCCATTAAGTCTAGTAGTCACTGGTGACCCTTGATGTATGCAGAAATTGTTCCACTTCAAGATTTACCAACTGTCTAACATGTCTTCTTGTAGTACAAAAAAAACTTTAAATTACAACAGTAGCTTAAGAATACTTTAATTTCATGAAATGGCGTCTTTCCTCGCTCGGTTCGTAAACTGAGCGAGTTGAAAAACAACATGAAATCTTCGACAAGTCCACAAACAAATCCGTCTAAGCATAACTTAAAACTCCCCTCAGAAATGTTACCTTTTTTCCCTCTTTGACTTTGGCCATTTTGGTGAGTATTCTAGACAATTCCAGGTAAATTTTCGCTTCTACACACAAACACGTGCTTCGAGTAGAAGGCTTCCAACGAAAAGGAACGCACACGTTTTGTGGTTCCAGTCTCCTAAAGAAGCATCGGCTTCATTGAACCGAGCGAAAGCTGGATAGAGAAACTGGTACTTGCAGAAAGTCGATGATCATTCGCCAATCGCCGAATGTTTCCGATCTCTTCCGAACATTAAGCCCAAAAACAACATGGCGGAAATTTCAAATCAACTGGCTTTCTAGTTCCCATACAATTTGTCTAAAATATTTGATTAATGTTGGACATCAGTATACAGAAATGGATGCAGTGATTGCAGTGGAACCAGATCTGAACGCGGTTGTGAAAGAGGTATGGGAACTTTGGGTTTATTGCATAAATCTCTAATGATTTGGATAACCAGTAAACCACATTTCTTTTTAAAAATTTTCAGTCTTCACTTTTGCTTGTTGTTGCGGAAACAAGCACGTTGCCAACAAGGATTTCTTTATCTGTTTGTTTGAAACCGGCAAATGTATTTCGTAAAACGGAGGTATGAGAAATGAATAACTGTCGGATCACAATGCTTGATAACCTGACAGAGATTTTGAAACGATACCCGAACAGTTTCCAAATACTCAATCAATGAGAATCGGTCATGGTAAACCAGTCGATCAGTCGATTCCAATTTAGTAGTTGTCAGTTTCAATATCCATTAATAAGGGATGAAAGCCACTGACTGCATTGATTGTCACCAACTTTGAGCATGCGCTTTTCAGGCTGAAAACAGTGACACAACACCAACATGTGAAGTGTCACTGTCAAACATTCCTTCTTTTTTTCGACTGGTCGTTAATTCCTTTTGTTAAACAATCGAATAATTGTCATCAATTGTTATTATTATTTTTTTATTATTATTATTAATATTATTTATTATTATGATCATTATGAATTTATTGTTACTATTATTATTATTATTACTGCTGTTGAACAAAGTGAGACAGCGAAACCTATAGATGTCAAATATTTGAGAAATTTGTCCTTCGTTTTGAACTGTGCTTTCGCCGCTATTTTTTGAGGTTGCATCCATTTCTACTTAATATTCCCTTTTTGGGATTTTTGTGATACACTTGCTGGATCGAAAATAAGGTTGCGGTGCTATTTCTTATTCTTTCATTTCTGTATCTGTGTTGCTTTGTTAGGAAGGATTTTTGTCCTGGGAGTTTTTGTCCTTGGTTTTTTGTCGTGGACTCACTTGGTTGAGACTGGTTACGAGTTGCACACGTACAGAACTCCGGGTAAACCGAGTATAATCACGTGCAATCATTTTGGCGTTAACTGAGAAAGAGAACCTGTTTGTTTCCGTTTGTGATTTTTTTTCATTCTTTTGCCAATTTGTTCTTGCAAGTCTTCTCTGCTTTTAAATTGCAATGCTGTTGTCAATGGGAATTATAATGGTTTTAAATAAATTTTGTTAGAGGGTCAAAAGGGTGTTGTGGAACAGTGTGGCATGATGAACGACAACAAAGTGAAGATTCAGACGTGTAGTTTTAAGAACTAGTTTGGACACTCTGTTATCATTTGTTGTCACTTTCTTTCTTAATGCTCTGGGCTCGGCCGTAGTTGATCATTTCTATCTGCTTTGTGTTTATTAGTTGCGATAAAACTCAAGCCAGTGCTAACTCCCACTCATAAAGTGTCGTCAAGCAAATAAACAAAAATTATATTTGAAGACCTCTATGATCTACAGCGAATCATGGACATTGAGAGTGCAGTCTCAGTTTCATTGCTCTTCATGTTGATTGTATGGTCATTTTCCAGGGTTGTAATCATTTTATGTTTCGGTTGCAGAGAAAAGATGGCGTCTTTCCCGCGCTCTCTCTAATTTTGAAAGTTTTTCGTTAATTTCTTTGTGAGAT
>JAOBRG010145880.1:0-18695 GCA_027574985.1 Umimayanthus nakama | reverse complement strand
GAATTCATCACGCTTTTTCCGTTCATGCCCATGATAAAGACGAAGAATAAACCAACCTTTAATGTGACCGGACTGGACAATAAATAGGGATTTGTTTGATAGTATTTTAGTATCAAAACGTCCGTATCAAAAAAAACAAAAAAAAAACCTCCCTCCCGACCATAAAATTTCTTAAAAAAGGACGCTAACCATTTTTTTTTTTACTTGGCCTTATGTCGGCTAAATAGTTACAACGTGGATCAGGTTTTGAGTCCAATAAAGAACATCTATTTCGCTGCCAGGGAGTAAATATTGAGGCACTAAGGTCAAACTTTGATCTTTGATCTCTCCGTCGAACCACCTTTAGAGATTTCCGAGTAATCCTCTACTCTACGAAGGAAAGATCCCACTGGACAAGTGACAAATATAAGACCCCAAACCTTATTGTTAAAGAACGCAAACCTTAACAAAGTATAATGTTAAAAAGTGTCATTTAAAGTTTAACTTACTGTTGTTTTCCAATAACCAATGGAATACTTCGTTCTCAGAGTGGAGCCTTATTGAGATTTGTCAGTGTTTGTAATATACAGAAAAGATACCACCGAATATACTATGGATAACATAACAGATAAAAAGGTTTTTAAAAATCACCATACTACCAGCAAAATTTCTCAGGCATTTTCTTCGGGCATATTTTATTGTTTCTGTCACCTAAAGATATGATTTGGCTTTGGCGCCAACCTAGCCGTGGTATTAAAAACCTGCATCCAAACCGCTTAACACTGAACGAAGTCTCGCCCACGGTAGAGACAAGCCTCGCTCTTCCGTAGCCGTAGGCCTTCTCTGTAGGCCACCAACCAACATTTAGCATTATTTGTCCATTTTTGTTGCTCTTTAGATTACTTATTTTTGGCGTAAGAACAACAGCAGCGGCTGCGTTACATACAAAATAAATTGTATCCAAAGAGATTGCTACTGAATTTTCTACGTAAAAATCCGAACATATACATTTTGTATATAAGCGGTTACTTTAACACTGTTTTATAGTATTAAAATAGGTCTTAAAGTAAAGGCTTAGTACAAACAGTTCATATCGATATAATTTAACCGTTCTCTGGAAGAAAAAAAAATTATGCCTCTTTTTGTTATCTGGGCTCTCACACGGCCTATAGCTTGGTAACGGTTATCTCCCAGTAATGTAGCAGGCACTTAGAAGGTTGGAAACAATTGCAGATCTTGTTAAACTCATTCAGTGTTAACCTAAATTACCACTGCGCACTGAAGCCTGAAGGGGTTCTTGCATACCGTGATTACGCCAACTTTCGAAAGCTTTCCATATATAGGCTCATTCCATATATAGCCCCTCGACCGACTCGTGGCCGTTTAGTAGGACTGGCCGCACATAGAATATTCTATACTGATACAAAAATCAGCATAGTACGTTCGAGCAATTCTCGCAGAGACCAAAAATTAAATACCTTCACGAGCACCTAGAACTGAACAACCATAAGAAGCCTAAACCAAGTCACGTTTTTCGGAAACGTCAACCAAGAATATTCAGCATATGTTTTTATTTTTTGCATCAGCTCTAGTATATGACATGAAACTATAAACTGCATATAATGTGAAGTACTGGATTACAATGTACATACTAATGGGCAAAATGCATCATATTCAACTTTGCATGCGACTGACTAAAAACAGTTGGAAAGAAGCAGCAGGGTACAGTATTATGTGCATGTGCGAGTTCGCGTGCCAGAATCAAAAGGGATACAGAGTTAATACTGATCCTCTTCAACGGCTAAACCCCGAGACCTGGAAGCTCTCCAACGGTGATATGATTGTTGTGAGCTGTACTTTCAATGGATAGTGTGGTTCAGTATTGAGCACGTTTTTGACGGTTCTCAACTAGTCGAGCATGTCTAGAAATGTGATGCGTGAGGCAAGCAAAAATATAGTTAGTATGATAGTTGTTTTCCCTCGAACGCAAGATGAAACTCCAAAGAATTATTGAAACGTCCCTTTTTGGCAAAAAGATAAAAAACAAATCGGGAAAGCTAAGCTTAATCGAATATTACAATGAAACACTTATGTAGAACGTGACCCACGTTAAGAAAGCATTTTGAAAGTCTGATAAAGTTTTAAACTCCGTCTCGACGTAAGCGATCTAGTGGAGTAGTGATAATTAAACATTTACGTCTCGTCTTGTATAGCCGTGGATTTTCGTCTGAAAAGTATGACCTTACTAGTATGGACTAACGTATTATCCGCCCCAAGGAGGCAATTTGCGATAGGCTATATATGTCTGTCTTCCGTATGAGTCCTGCTATAATGGTCCCAGGGAAAGTTAGTTATTTGCTGGTTGTGCGAAACACTATCCTTTCCAAATGCAAAGCCTCGAAAAACACCATAAAAAGAAGAAAACAGAAAAAAAAAATTAAAAACAACAAACTGAGCTTGGGAGCTCAGACAAAAGTGTGTAGCTTTCCAATAGAGACATTTCTTTTACTGTTACTGAACCAGAACAGCTTTGTAAGAGGTGTGTGTGTGACGTTTTTAACGCATTGAAGGACATACCTAGCAATGAGGTCTCATTAAAAGTCTGTTTAGAAGTGTTTGGTTTTGCAACTTCAATAAAGTGTTCTGGAAGTTTTCGTAGACATTAATACTGTGCGTTTGTTTTATCTATTGTAAATTAGTTGTGCCAATACCGCCATTTATAAAGATTTATATAAACCTCAGGGATTATATGCTAACCGGAATCAATATAAAAATAAAGACATACTTGCAAACAATTGTGTTTTTTTTAGTTTATAGCAAACTTTGTAAACAGCAAATAAAAGAACGCTGTAATCGACAACCACTTGCATGACTCATAAGTATTTGTTATATGGTGATATCGATTGATATTAATAGGCTTTTAACTGAAAGATCACGCTAAGAAATGCATATAACTGTGTTTTACTAAAGTTGTGATACAGTATGAATGTATATGTAAGGTCGTTTAAATTGTATCTGTAAGCTTGAGACAAAATTGTGGCGCTCTAAATGTAAACAATATTCAAGTTGCGGGAGTATGTAATGCAATGGAGTATAAATATTTGTATACTACATGCTCCGTACTACATTTAAACGATCATTCTGTATATATATCTGAGATGGTTAAGCTTCTAGTATAAAAGGAGATGTTTTTTCTATTGACTAGAAGGGTTTGCCTGTATAACACGAGTTAACATTTGCGTGGTATGTCTATCTGTTTTCATACAGACTGGCCATTCGTGATGTAACAACCTCGAAACTCAGATCCGATAGTAAGTCTAACAATCGAATATATATCTTTTTAAGACCTGATTCTTATTATCTACACCTATACTTTCCTTTAAAAATATGTGGAACGTTTTCGAAATGTGCAGCAAATTTCAATGCTGAGCACTCGGTGCAGCTGTATGGAGTGGGTTCTGAATAGAAACAAGATGCTGCTTCATGTACTTGTGCAATAACTCGTGGCATGGCACGTGAAAAAACCTAGTCTTAAAAGTTATTTACGTTAATGATAAGTATGCCTACATGCGGAAAAGAATGCAAGATTGAAACAAGTTTCTTCCAGCGGCTTGCGTATAAACTGGGTGTATTAAACCGACTGTAGTTTGTAGGGGCTCCAAATATCTGATCGCACCGTATCTTGCATCAAAAAGCTAGATTAATAAATAGAAAAAAATAACAGAAGTGCTGTTCTGTAAACATAATCAGTTTTAAACGTCAGGGGATAGAAAATGCCCATAGCTCTAGTAACATATTCGGCAATTTCGGGGTTGGGCGATCGTTGAGCTGACGTATTATCCGTCTGCCCTCATTTAACCCTTGATAAGTTGGTGTTGACCATTCTTTCGACTGCTCGTTAAGGTAATTGGAAGCTCATTTAATAGTATTTTCCCCGCAGACAAAATATTTTAAAAATCTACAAAGAAGGGCGGCTGGCCCGTATTGCCGCAACAGAAGAATACTTTAGACGAGCTTCGATCGAAAAATGCTTCGCGTTGGTTAGGAAACGCTCCCCGGAAGATTTTAAAAACAACGTTATCTTAAATAGCATTTCCCTTATTTTGAGAGCTCTTGAATGTACTGTTCCACGCCTTCTTCCGATTGCTTCGACCCATCGGAAACGTTTCGCCTGCCTTGAAATTCGTTGAATTTCTGATGCGTAAAACCAAAAAGAGGAAACGAATGGTTGGAAGAATGAGTTTTTTAAAATTACTAATCCAATGTGCTTCGTATTGTGTCATTCCGTTCGAGGGTTAGGCCAGACGTTCCAAATAAAGTTCTTCAGCTTGCAAATCATACTCCGCTGTTTAGGAAAAAATAATAGTGGAAGAAGTTCTAAATATAGTTACATGATAAGCCCAAAAGAAAGAAAGCCCTCGAAAACCTGCCATATCAATCTTTGTCGATTAAACCTTCCATTACAAAAACAAAAATAACTGGTCCTTCCGGCTTTTTATCGAAGTTAGTTAGTTTCTCAGTAACTTTAAATTAAAATATAAAATCCCATTAAACCATTGTAGACATTATAGGTTTATCATTTGCAGGTTGTTCATTTATTTGTTTATAGGTAAATAAATGCATGTTTGTATCTTACATTTAATATCGTTTATTCTATTGTTTGTATGTATGTACGTACGTATGTATGTGTGTTTATTTATTTATTTTTTAAATATTTATCTATTTATCTTTTTATATATGTGCTAAGTTATCTATTTATGTATAATTTCCCTATGTATGCAGTTTTTTTTCGTTTGACTAAAACAATAAAAGTTTCCTAACATACTGCGGTATATATACAGTTGAACGCCGCCGGTAACTTGAACTGCCAAGGGAAATTATAATTAAGTCAAGTGTTTTTGGGGTTTCGAGTTTTAGGAGTTTTGAACAAATAGCAAGAAACACTTGCTTGTACCTGTTTTTTCTAGCAATGTAAGAGTATAAAAACGACAAAACAAAACAAAGCAAAACAAAAGCATGTAAACCACAATTACTATAACTAACTCTTCAGATCGACATGGAGTTATCGAGGGTAAAACTACAAAGCAAAGTACCTGAAGGGTACTTTGCTTCGAATTAGCTGGGTTTCGAGTTATTGGAGTTCAACTGTATATACATATCAGATACCTTATTGTGCTCTATTGAACTATACATTTTCAAAATTTCATAAGTAAAGATTTATTGCATTGAATAATTGAAAAGAAGAATTCCAAGATGTTGAGCACATGTGTGGCCTAAGACCTTGGATAACCAAAACGGTGTTGACCATCACACTGAACACAGTAGAAACGTGCGTGATCGAATCATCTTCCGTAGATCTTGATCTTTTATTTGTTTGACGGAGTCGCAAAACGTTTATGCCATATATAGACTGGCATTTTGCTATTTTATTACAGCACACAGCCTCAGAACTGACTTTGCCTTCTTTGTTTTTCAATTCTTTCTTAGTAAACACTCTTAAAATAGCTGATTGACAGGTTGATAGCAACTAGTCTAAGTTAGCTACCAGTGCACATGCCTAAAGCCTGAAACCAGTTTCACCCAAAACCTAACGCTAAACTTCCCTGCGTTGACATTCTTGTTAAACCTAGAAGCCTTGAACAAAGTAAGTAACTCGAAAATTTAGGGGGGAGTCATTGGTATACTCATACAATTTATCCGATATTTGGCGCATACAATGGGTTAACCACGTGGTGTCTAATTGGTTTCCATGGCAGCCATAGTAACATAAATGACGTCACAAGAAACTGCCATTTTGGATTAAAGTTTACAGATTTTATCAAAAACTAAATTAAAGAATTTAGCATTTAAAATATACAAAATGGTTAAAATTCGTTGTAAAATTGTCAATAGTTAGTTAGATTTTAGCGAAAAGTTGAAATTTCGAGGTCAACACAACAATGTGGAATCTTATTAAGATGACGTTTCAAAGGATATATCAACGAAAAGAAACAGTTCACCCAAAGCTTTTGGTAATCGGTCAAGCAGCGAAAGTTTAAAGCCAAGAAACTCAGGGCTTATGACCAAGAACAAGCCAATTCCAACCCCAACCCCCTTCGTCAGCAATTGTAAAAGTATTTGATAAAGCACTGCAAAAATACACGCTATCTGTCAATGTTCATTCTTATGTTAAACTTCCTTAGTACGTTTTTAGTGTGTCCTTTGGAAAGGAAATGTTTTATCTATCTAATTCATCTGACTTTTTTTTTGGACACGTCTTAAACATGGAAACGTGCATTCGTTGTATTAACTCAAACATTTACTCCTCATTAACCGGCACGCCCGAAAAGTTGTTGGAAATGTGCAATCTTTTTTAAAAACTCACTCTTTAATCCTTTATTAACGAAACCACCCAAAAGGTTGTGTAATTTTTACTTGTAATTGGAATACACGTGCCGTTGTTAAATCGGTGTGAAACGTTTGACCTCAAGGACCTGGCTTTCAGTATCACTCAACAAACATGTTCTGAATAAACCTACTGTAATGTTACTGACCGTCAAGTGTTTGAATAGTCAGTCTAAATATAAGAACTCAAACCGAAGGTTGAAACTTTAGTTATCAGGGATTTTAGAACAAAATTACACAAGTTTAATTAATCCTCCTTAGGTTTTTTTACCTCAACAAATAAGTTGTATAAACAAAAAGCGCTGAAAGGTGCATGGTTTTAAAAATAACATCTGCATCGAGGGCCCGTGTTAGGGAGTGATATACCTGTAATTACCAAAAATAAAGTTATTTTTTTTGCGCTGATAGTGATAGTGATACTGATTTTTTATTTTAGCCAAAAAATGAACGTGTTCTGCCCAGTCAAACGCAATAATAGGCGTTAACAAAATACCGATTTCTAGCACGTCAAAACTTCAGTACCCGGCATGGGGTTTCCAGAAGCCCTTAAAATATTGACTGCGGTTTAGGATTTTGGTGTAGTTGATTGTAAGTATGTACAGAAGCTTGGGTATTCCGAAATCTGACAAGTGATTTGTTAGCGTTGCTATAAAACTAAAAATCCTTTCTGTCTGAGTCAGTTCAACATACCAACAGACCAAGAGAAGGAAGAAAAAGACTTAAGTTTGAAGTCGCAAATACGTGTTGGAATAAGGTAACCTTTAAGTTATCTCTCTAGTGTGCAGTGATATTTTTTATTTCTTCTCTTTTTTTTCAGTACTTAATTAATCAAACTCTGCATCTTCATCATCCAAAATTTTAATTTCTTTTCTATGCATACAGGGAAAGGTCATACTACCATTATATCGTAAGAAAGCAGTAAAATCGCCCATTTTACATTACATTCGGCTTAAGTTTTTGTCTATTGAATTTGAAAGATCGACTAATTAGGCTTCATGTAAAATAAAAACTGGTGACCACCATCCTCTAACTCTCTAACTCTAACTTACAATTAAAGAACTAAAAATATTTCATAAGCAATTGAGAGCATTCAGCCTAGCTCTCATTGTAGCTTTGAAAACGACTTTCTTATGGAATTATGGAAAGATCTTGTGCGAAATGGAAGGCCAAAGTCTGATTGGTTTCAAGTGGCGTGATGATCATTTTGGTGGATGAAATTTTCTTGCTTTAGATGTGTCTTGCGTTTGTATCTTATATCGCAGGTCCACGGAATCGTATGTTATTCCGTAGCTAACAAAATGTTGGGAAATTTGAAAACATCAATGCAAATCCAAGTTTTTATTGAAATTTATGAAAAAAAAGATTGTAAATGGTTGAAGGGACTTTAGCTGAAATATTGCATGCGTAACCTTGTTTGAATGCGATATCATTGTCAGTTTAAGTAACGAAGGGATCCTTTTTCGCTCTGTCGTCAAGAGTTTTCGTGACTTGATACCGAATAAGCTAAATTAGGCAACAAGATTAAAGCAATAGCGTACAAACTCTGAAAAACGTTTTCAGTTTTAAAGTTGCAAGGTTTTGAAATAACAAAAAGTGTCAATGAATTGGCAGTCTTTTCAAAATAAGCAAGAATCTAACAGCCTTCAGGGTGTCGCCTTCACGGGTTGCTTTGTCTAATATCTGCTTTCTCCATGGTGTTTAGAAAAATAAAAATAAACCTATCCAGTCATATTCAAGTAGTGACAAACGTAAACTTACAGTATGAGTTAATTCATAAATTGAGAAGTTTGTCTAAGTGGGAAGGAAATATAAATTTAAAGAAAGTAACTTAAAAGTTGGGTGTTCTTAATTTGATCTTAGCAAATTTCCGAAAGAGAAAAAAAGAATTATCAAACGCCATCACAGTTCACTAACCTTTAATAACTTCAAGTTAGTGTTCATTCCTTATGCCTTGGGTTTTCAATTGTCCTCATAGTAAGGCTAAACTTTTACAGTCTTGTGTAAACTGAGTATTTCAAAACTCATAATCTGTTTTTCTTTCCTATTAGTGCTATTATCCGCAGCATTGGTCGGTGATAATGGAAGTACTTATCAAGATTTTGTTCATTTTTGGCTTATGCCCGATATCGAGTTTGTCTCAAGGTAAGGTTTGACAGCACAATATAAATAAACACTCAGCCCTGCAACGGTAAAGACAGCACAATATAAATAAACACTGAGCCCTGCAACGGTAAAGAAATTACATTTTCACAAAACTGCACAAAGAATAACTTTAAGACTGGTTTCTTAAGCTTTACTAAAATTTCGTCGTACATAGTGTTGATAGTGTTCTCCTTTTCATCGTTTTGTCCACCCAGGCACAATTTTTACTGGAAATCTAAATATTTCAGTGAACTTTGAGAACATATGTCACGACTGATCTATTTTAGTAGGCATTTGAAAAAAATTTAAACATCAAAGGCATTAAAAAAAGTACACACAGACAAACAACTATCGTATCAGTTGAGATAAGACTTGAAACAAATTCTTCAGCCTCCGGAATAGTCAGACCGGGATTACTCCTATAAAGTGTCTTCCTGTCTGACTGCGGGCAAATTTAGCTAAAATTAGAAAATATAGCAGTGAAATACGTTTGCATAAAAAATGAGGACTTATGAAAAGGGTTTTGTTGTGTGTTGTCTGTCTTGAAGGCGCCTCTTGTCGTGTAGCATCCGCAACTGATATCGTTACAGAAACGACATTGTAGCTAAATACAGTATATGTCTTTAGCAAAAGGCATTTTACTTATTTTTCAGTTCAAGAAATAGACTCTCTGCATCGAAAGAGCAAAGAACCACAGACTAAACCGCACTGACACATTGTTGGAAGAAAGGGCGTTTATAACTTTGTTTTAGAATGAAAATCATATTGATGCATGCAATGAGTAGTCCCCGCCGAATTTGTTGCGCGTTGGACATGGTGGAAAACAGTCAACGAGGCCAATATAGCGAAAAAGCTAGAAACAAATATCCAATAAGCACGAATGACTTGATCGCAAAGATACATTGAATTTTATTTTTCGCTCAAGTTTTTAGCAACACTTGCGGAATTAGTTTCCATGTATAGAAACACGTCGTGTATGTATGAGCTCATGAACAAATTAAAAACGCTAGAGTTGCAATCCGAGGCTACAAATTCAAGAAAATGGGAATATCGCACACATTGTGGTGTTATTCTCAGCTGTCTAAAATAGCACCGTCATCTGCTGTACTAGCCGCCTGCGACAGATTATTGTCTTGTCGCGAGCGACTTACAGCGGACTCACATCCGCTAATCACGCTACTGAAACTGCGGGTGGACAAGTATCGACTATAGAGTCAGATAACTGTAAAATAATTAATTCACCTGTTTTTAGCTACTTTGTTAGTGTGAATGATTTTTATCTAATTGCTTTTCACTTTCAGATGCAAACCCAGAGGACGCATGCGTCTTGGCAGATGTTGGTTTCCTCATGGATTCATCAACTACCATAAGCGCACGGAATTTTAGAAGGGAAAAAATAGTCATTCGAGGTTTGACCAGGGCCTTTCAAGTGAAGCCACATGGATCCAGGGCTGGGTTAGTTACATTCAGCAACACGGCCAAACTCATAAAGGAGATTGGTCAAGAAATAACAGCTTCGTCGTTTATCCGCTTTGTCAGGAATATGAGACAAGATGGTATGTAACTGTTGTACTCCAAAACTATCAAACGTTGTGTTGCTAAAGACTTACTGCATGTATCCCATATCCCTACATTTTCTGTATTGCCGATTCAAAGGTGCCAATGCATTGTTTCTACAATACAATGAAGCTGCACGCGTAACTAAGTACGCCCCAGTATGGAAATTATGCCATAGCATTTTTCTGCAGGAGATTTGAACACACACAGATTTTTTATGAAGATGCTCAAAAACTTCAAAATGTAATCTCTAACGTTTAAAGAAGGGTAGTTTTCTACAGGTGAGAAGGTAGTTTAGAAAGGTGGTTTGAAAGTTACGAAGTTTAAAACCAATTTAGGTTGAGTAACAGTCAAGCTATCTATCGCCCATGGCAAACTACTTCAAAACTGAGATATCTCAAAGCTAGGGAGTCAAATGAAATCTGATCATTTCCGGGCTTTCCAATACATTTCAAAGATATAATACAATATACATGGTTCTTGGTAATTGGTGAGGTTGCTCATCAATATGATACAAAAAGCTTCGAAGAAAGTTTTGGCAATCGCAAAAGGTTCAGTTACCGTATTTATTTGAATAAATGCCTTAAGTACTTAAGTTACAGTTTTGGACTTATAAGGCACTGTTACACTGCGAAATTTTCTCAGCAACTTGTCTTACAAGCTGAAAATGTATCGTTGCAAGTTGCCGAGGTTTGGTATAGAGCCCTGTTAAACTGTGCAACATTCTCTGCAACTTGTCTCGCAATGCTCCTCCGAACTAAAAACAAGAAGTGTGCGCATGCGCCCTTGTTGAAACTGCAGTAAAATTGCGAGACAAGTAGCTGGAGGGGTGATACACTGTGCAATAGTATTGTCAAATGCGTTTCGACAAGCAGAGCTTAGTTCTACTTCGTGCAACGCTTCGCGTAGTACTGAAAAAATTGTGATACAAACTATGTTACACTGTGCAGTTCTCTAGCAACTTGTCTCGCGACGGCATTGCGAGACAAGTTGCTGAAAAAATTGTGCAGTGTAACAAGGCCTTTAGAGCGGCGAACTCTTATTAAAGGCTAGGCGTTTCCGGTGTTTCCCGATTATGGATATTCGCCAGTTTATTTTCTGGGCACCGGCACTTAAGGGAAAAATTGCGCGTGCGTAACAAAGTCTTCAAACAAGTTATATAACTAAAAAAAACCTTGGTATTCAGTTGAGTTGTAACTGGAGATAAAACCAGAAAACTTCATTCAGTCCCGAGCCACATTTATGCTCACACTTACCTGCTCAGAGTTGCTGAGGCTGTTCTAATATTTATTTCTAGGCAGAGCGGGCGTAAACGGCAAACCATGGTATGCTATTCACAAGTTTGGTAAAAAAGACCAATTAATAAGTTTGGTGTTTACTAAATTCATCTAATCATTATTACTACTATTGTTATTGTTAAGAAAGTTTATATCATTGTTCTAATTATTATTATTTTAATTATTGTTTTAATTATTTTTTATTACTTTACCACAATCTCCTGGGTACACAGCAAGGTGTCGTCAGTTGCAATCCTAAGTTCTCCTCTTCTCTGTATCAGAGAATCTCGCTCAGTGAGACATAGGGTCTTTATTACTAATTAAAATATCATTACAGGTGGAAACACGTACATTAACCGCGGGCTCATAGAAGTGACCAACAACTTGTTTGGAGTGAAGTACAAAGAGCCAAAACGACAGCACAAGATTTTGTTCGTGTTGACAGACGGAAAACAGACTGGCTTTGGCGTCAACCTGAAAATCCTTACCAGGTACGTGGTTCAGTTTTTCACTTGCTTTTTAAAAGATCTTTGAAGAGGCAAATTGAAATTTCTATTGCAAGCATTCAGTTTAACTTCACCGTCTATATTTTAACTCAACATCTTAATACATATCAAAAACCCAGCCTCAAAATTCAAACGAAACTCAAGTCCATAACTCAAAACAGCGCGGCACTGTAATAATAATACCCGTGGGCAGACCAATTAAGACTGACGCGCGAAGTATCTTTGTCGTATAATATATAACCTTACGTAGAATCCAGACAACTCAAGAACCAATCAGAACGCGTGTAGTATCTTTACCAAATAATATATAACCTTACAATGAATCTAAAACCACTAAAGAACCAATCAGAACGCACGAAGTGTCATCGCCATACACCTTAAACCTTGCGTGGAATCCAGACAAATGAGGAACCATCCGGAGTTCGCACAGTGTCTTTGATATCTAATAACAAGTTATAACTCTATTTTAGCTTCAGTCGGTCAGTAATTAGCAGATGAATTCGTGTACCTCAATTTTGGTTCAAGTTCATGGTTTTACACTTATATGTTCTACAGAGCCTTACGACATCTGCGCGTGCGCATCATAGCCATCGGCATGGGGGATAACACACGCCAACGTAACCTGCTGCAGCTTGTGGAACACCCACGTGACATCTTGTATGTGAGAACCCACGGGAATGTCAGGACCAAGTTGCGTGAAATCCATTTGCACGCCTGCAGTAAACCGCCTGGCTGTGAGTAACACGTTCTCATCAGTTTTGCTTTAATACACAGTCAACTGCACTCCACTAAACTCGCTAACCTCAAACTTTGCTCCTTATCGAATCAAAATTCCAGTTCCCTTCAATTTGGACCCTATTTTTATAGTTACTTGCAATGGCTTATCTTGTACTCGCTGACCTGTAATCCCCGCTTTTCTCAAGCTCTTTATTGCCAGTCATAGTTGCGTCCTATAACTTTTAAGACATGTTTATGATCGTGGTTTGTGCAAATTTAACAGTTGTACAACCAATACTCAAAGTTATGTTTAGGAACATATGAAACTGAACTCCTCAAAATGTTTAAGGTTACCGTTCACCTTGAGCGGGATTTTCAGTTTTCCCTACGTAACTTCGTTAACATGCATCGGATACCCACGAACCTACATATCAATGGGAAGCTTATGAAATTATCTAAATGATGGTTGAAAAATTGTTTAAATAATTTTGATTTATAAACGAATGCGAGCATCATAGTTCAAACTGTTTATTTCACTTCTAGATGCCAATGCGGCTGTCAGTTTCAATTTCAACTATTTTTAGTTTGTTTATGACATTCAGCACTATTTTTTTACTCTAATTTTGTCCCGGAATTTTTTAATTGAATGCATCGTTAATTTTTTACAGGTATTTGAAGAAAATTCCTTATTTGCAGCGTACAAAACTGCAGTGTTTGAGAAAATTATCGGACCAGAATTTCAAAATTCGCCAAGACGTTTTTCATCTTCAGCTATTATTTTATAAGCTTGCCAAATTTGACGGCATGAGGTTAAAAATTGAGGGAGCATTGACTCTTTGCAATGTCGCAGTTTTAGCTAAAACAAGTTTCGAGAAATTCACTGCTAAAGTCGCCGCATGTCATACAATTTCACTTCCGGTAAAAACTCTCGTTCGTCATATCTCGCAAACTATACGACGTATTAAAAAACAATATTTCTTACTAACAGTTCATATAAGTTAAAAGTTATGTTCTACAAAAATCTCAATTTCGATGTTTTGATCCGTTCCGACATAAACGGTAACATTAAGCATATTCAGCTTCAGCTAAAAAATAGGCGTTCTTATAGCAAAAAGTGTGATTTGTAAAGTTAATGTTATTTCTATCTTGATTGTTTTGTACTGGTTGGTAAAGCTGTATGTTATTTGTGTCTTTTTAGTTATCAAGAAATGCTCCAAAAGGATAGATATTGGTTTCGCTCTCGATGCCTCGGGCAGTATGGGAAGAAAGAGTTTTGCCAAAGAACGCGAGTTTGTAGTAGACATGCTGAAGCAGTTTGACCTTTCAAGAGACGAGACAAACGCCGGTGTCATTGTGTACAGTTTGCACTCAAAACTGGTGATCAAACTGAATGAATTCTTTGACTTGGAACAGTTTAGAAAAGCTCTCGGTATCCGAAGTCCGTGGAAAACTGGCAGACAAGTAGCTCGAATGAGACATAAGTGGATGAACCATCAAACCAGAATCGATCGTGCACTCAGGATGGCGAACTATGAATTTTTTACCAAACATAACGGTGACAGACCAGATGTCCGCAACGTACTCATCTTTCTGACAGACGGAGTACAAAACCCGCCGGCTTTACGTCCCCTGGAATATTTCGCAAGGCCCTTGCTGAACAACAAAGTTAACATCATTACAGTAGGTTTTGGGAAATCCCAAAGGGATGAACTATTAAAGATCGCTTCGGGTGAAGACTATGCGCTCTCCTACACAGGAGGCGTTGAAGTGCTGGAGAAAGCAGTTGGGGAAATTGTGGATAGAATTTGCAACTGTAAGTAAACTAGTAACTTCTATTTATGCAAGATCTTGGTTGTCGCTTTAGCTCTTTCCATCCGTAGTTGTTACGGTCACTCACTTAATCATGAACTAAACTCTGCAATATTTGAGTCAATTCAACACATTGTGCATGCGTATTCCGCACCAGTTGAGAAGAGTTATCATTTGCCGCCCCATGTCAGCTAGCTAGATATAAACGATGCCAAAGGACCCAGTTTCAAGGCCTAATCTTAAGCGTAGGTTTTGGCCGACTTGGTCTTTATCATCATCCTGACAAAGATTCAACCAAATCACATGCCAGATTTCTGTCGTAAGCTTTCGCGAAGACGCGGCAGAATCGTGTATTTAGACGAAATCTCTGCTTTCTCTCTTGAAACAAAGTTTGCATCAGCGTAAAAACCATTGTATCGTTTCATAAAAATTGAAAGGTAAGATAACGAACGATAAATGGATTAGATTGCCAAGTTCCAGCCAAAACTCAACTCCAAAGGAGCACCGTTTCCCAAACGAGGAAACTAGTGCAGGCATGCCATCACGCATGAATGAAGTTTTGTCAAACTGATAAATCTTTTAAAAAAAATGTTTTTTTTGGTCACGATTGATAAACAAACACGCCCGAATGTTTTCCCGAATCGCACAAAAATCTGCACTATTACATAAAAAAAAACTGGGTACGGTTTTTGAATGTGCTATGGTATGCACAGGGAGACTACTTTCGCGGCCCTAAAAATTAACATAAACTGTAACCCAACCTCTGAAGTTAGAAAGAAAACTCGCAAATTTCAATTTGGAAACGGTAGGGGTTTCCCTGACCGTGTGGCTTGTATCTGTTTCCAGGTTGATTGAGGAATTCCGCACCAAGTAGTCTAGTGTTCTGGTGAATCATTCATGCTAGTGATTTACAATTTGCGTTATTTTTTCTGACAGATTGCGAAGTTAAAGTCAACCTCGGCTTTGTCGTGGACGCCTCCAGGACAACTGTGCATAAGTTTGACCAACAGAAGAAGATGACACAGCACATCGCCGAAGGATTTGTCCTTAAGGAGGGCGGCTCACAGGCCACGTTGGCCAAGTAAGGAAATCTATCCATTAGTCCGGTGGAGATCGAGTAATGAACAGTTAAATTTGATTTCATTTTGGTACTGAACAACATGTTCATTGATAATAACAACAAAGTTTGGCTATGATTATGATTATGGTTTTGATTGTGTTTATGATTGTGATTATGATTATGATTATGATTATGGTTATGATGATGATTATGGTTATGATTATGGTTATGGTTATGGTTATGGTTATGGTTATGATTATAATGATGATGAAGATGATGATGATGATGATGATTATGGTTATGGTTATGGTTATGGTTATGGTTATGATTATGATTATGATTATGATTATGATTATGGTTATGGTTATGGTTATGACTATTATTATGATTAGGGTCATAATTATGGTTATGATTATGATTATGATGATGATTATGATTATGATTATGATGATGATTATGATTATGATTGTGATTGTGATTGTGGTTATGATTATGATTATGATTATGATTATGATTGTGGTTATGATTATGATTATGATTATGATTATGATTATGGTTACGGTTATGGTTATGGTTATGGTTATGATTATGATTATGATTATGATTATGATTATGGTTATGACTATTATTATGATTAGGGTCATAATTATGGTTATGATTATGATTATGATTATGATGTTGATTGTGATTATGATTATGCCGTTCGTTGAACGCATGCCGTGGAGTTTGGGTTTAGCACTGAACTGAATATTTAGACCGTTTAGTCTGTAGGTAACTTCGGGTGATCTGCATAGCTGAGTCGAAGACCTGCCAAACACTTGTTTGTCCTGTTACGGAGCTTGGACAAAGATTTATGAGAAGTAAAAACGTTGTGTCTTCAAAAAGAGAACCATCCCTTATTAAAACAACTTCGAAAAAAACAAACAAATAGAAACCAAATACGAAAAAAGTTGACAGTAATCAACAATCTTGAGGTTTCTTTTCTGGAATTGATGCTAATCGAGTTATGTTACTCGATTTTAGGTTCAGCAACAACGGATCACTTGAAATCCCCTTTACAAACGACATGGATTACTTCAAAACGGAACTTGACTTCGTAACGAGCGTGCGTGGACAGACGTACATTAACAAAGGCATGCGAGAAGTGGAGAAAGAATTCGACAAATATGCAGTTGCTGGTCGACCAAACGTAAGACTTAAAACATCTTATTTTAGTTAAATAATTAAGTAAAATATTCATTGAGGTTAGCTTTATCTCAGTATTGTACTTTTCAGAAGGGATTTCCTAAATACAAAAAACTTACTTATTACAAAATATACAATGAATGGCTAAAAAATGCTAAAGTGGTTAATTGTACTACATCTCTGGCCGACAATCTCAGCGTATTTCGTGTGTTCAATTAGATTCTGCAATCAACAATAAACGGTAACCGTATATGACACAAAACTAAGCGAGACTGTTACACATAAGCTGGCTGTTGTACTAACATTTAGTAAAATATCATATTTGGTGAGAACTTGATGTGTTTTATAGAAAACAGGTGTAAATGCGAAATGTCAGGATTAGGTATTGATTTTTCCGCTTGGAAAAGTCTGATTATATCCAACTTTGCAGATATTGCTAGTAATGACGGACGGAAGGCAAACAGAAAAGGATTATTTGGTGAAACAGGCTGCGGACGATCTCCGGCGCAAAGGATTCACCATTTATGCCGTTACAACAAACACGCCCTTCAGAATAGAGGTATGTAGATCAAATCCCATTGGTACAGGTACAGGTACAGATAAGCTTTACTGGCATTTTACATTACATTGTACATTGCCAAAGCTATTACAAATTGAACAAAATCACTCAGTTATTTAGACTATTAAAAATTGAATGAATAACTATTGAAATGTGAGATAAATTTATATGATAAGTGTAATTAATGTAAACTAAGTGGTAGTAAGTTTTTAAAAAAATCCTAATTATTTGCGGAAAGACCTTTAACCTACTTTAGAAACAACTTTTATAAGAACTAACCGAGACCAGCTTTTAGCAAAGATCTTGCCCTAAGGCGAACCATCCTTCAGAAAAATCCGTGATGAGTTTCAACAAAACTGCATGGCGCGTTTATCATGTAAGCAGCGCAGTTAACGCAGTGGCAAGATCTCTGCCTCCCAATCCTAAGGTCTCCGGTTCAATCCTCGGCCCAGTCGAGGTTTAAATAATTGGGTGACCTTCTTTCCCGCTAAAATTTACTCAGCTTTCCATCCTTCTGGTGTTGGTAAAATGAGGTACCAACATACATGGAGCGCTTTCAAGGGGCTGCCAGATGCGCGCCTATATATGCTTCCGGTCCGCTGGGGTAAAACGATCATTGTAATGTGCCTTTGAGCATATTTATATGGGTAGGATGCTATATTTGAGCTCTACTTTACTTTAAGAGTACATTGGGGTCGATTTCAAAAAGAGAATTGTCCATGTAAAATTTCAGCTAACCAAAATGTTTAGGCAATTGTTTTAGTTCGTTCTAGGAGATATGGAAATTTGAAAACTGGTATTTTAGGCCTTCTAACTGAGAGGGTCTCATGACCCTTTTGAGGGAAATTCAATTCAAATTGAGTTTATTTCAGTATTTTTTGTAAAATAAGTTGACCTAAGAAGTTGAAACAAAAAGTAAATAAATTGGCATAATCAACAAATTGATATAAAAAAGTTATGGGCTGTCTCATCCTGTTTTGAGGTAGATTGGCAGCTGTCAACCACGAAGAAGTTTAAAACAAGGAAGATAAAAAAACACCTTAAAACTAACTTCTTCTGCTTCAGTTTTCAATATGATTTTAACTTGGTCGAGCAATATGATCTTATTAAAACCAATCTGCAAAAGTGTAACAAATACCCGAATCTTAATTTATGGTAAATTATGTAAACTAAACTGGTTTCAACATTTTTAAAAACCCAATTTACTAAAATTTGTATGTTTCTACATAAATTGTCTGGCATAATGTCTTCAATGTTTTAGTCTGCTGACAAGACAACGCTTGTTTTTAAAAGGTGTTAAGGGACATTGCTGGGGATGACAAAAACATCGTGAAGTTGAAGGGGGACCAAATGGATATACTCGCTCAACAAGTTGTTAAAACAATCTGTCCGATATCAGCTGCAGGTAAATCTCAATGATTTCGATGTAATCGTGATTTTGTTTAGTTAACAACTATCCCCCGAAGTGGAGGTGAATAGTGAAATATATTCTACCGAGCCGCGAAGCGGCAAGGTGAATA
>JAOBRG010145769.1:0-18707 GCA_027574985.1 Umimayanthus nakama | reverse complement strand
GGTGGGAATACAGGTCCTGCAAACAGCAACAACACTCGGTCACTAGCTGCACAGTACAAGAATTGAAGGATGTGACAAAGACTAGCAAGCACTGAGTTATTCTCCCAAGTGGTGGAGAACTTATTATGTCAGAATACATGTATACTAAAACAGAAAAGTTAAAAACAATGAATGATGAATCGAAAAACCAAAACTCCTTCTATTGTTACAAAGCCGCGCATACCAACTTGAATTAGCGGCGAATATATAACGCTCAAGTAACCAGTTAGAGGACGCGAAAAGCACTGTTCGCTGGTTTGGTATAGGTTTAGGTATGTGCTAGTACACAATTATTCCCCGAAGTGGAGGTGACTAGCGGTGGATATGTACCGAGCCGCGAGATGTTCAGTTTTAAAGGCTGAGATAATTGTGTCAAATTATTGTGAGAAATAATTTAAATCGTCCACCGACGAATCTGTTGAAACACGAACTCATAAAACAGCAGGAAACTTCGCGCCAAAATGACGTCACTCCAATTGATTTCCTGGAAGCGAAATAAGTCGAGCTCGGCTTCGTTTGCACTTCGAGTTTCGGTGGCACGCTTTGCGCGCTCCACCGAATGCTTCACGCCGCGTTTCTGTGTTCTTTATCCCGAACTTTTGAGCTCTACTTGTGACTCGACTAGCAAAGAGGTTTCGATAAGTAGTACCCAATTCTTCTTGATTTTTTGACTTGATTACCAATCCGTAGCTGTTATGGCTGTAAGTTGCGCTTTTTGATAAAACTTATTTTCATTTGTTGAACACTCCACGCTTAACTTTGGTATACCTTTTTATATGCATGTATTTCCTTAAAATGGACCTTTTTGAATATCTGACCGCGGCCGCCTTTAGCAAAAGCCCTCAAGTTGAGTACAACTTACAGACTTGTGCTGACATATGGACTTGACATGATAAAGCCTTTACAAGCACAATTTCACTTACACTGTCCATGTTCTCTGTTTCTGCCGAGTAGATACTCATGTGCTGGTCGGCGCCGGGCGTGTCCATCACTGTCACATTTATGAACTCGAACAGTTCACTTTCTCCACTCCATTCATTATCACTCTCCTGACTTTCAAAGTTGCACTCGCAATGGAATTTGAGTGTCTGGTTCTGAAATTGTGGAACACAAACTATAAGTATAAGTCTGAGGTTCTACTTTCTACTAAAAAGTTCAATACCTCATGCATTTCAGTTTATAACTATTTTTGAGCGTTCAATAACCAAGGGAATTTACACACTGTCCAGTTCATGTCAAGACTGCTCTAGCTATCACAGAGACTTTGATGAAAAGCTGTGGCAGTAGTTTTCTGTAGTGGACACCGGCTTTAATTACCAAAACTTGCACTGTTAAGAAGCCGAACAACGCCACTGTGCATTTCCTGCACAGTTGTATTAATAAAGGACACAAAACTGGGATCACTAGGTACCCTACTCTGACTGAGTGGACCGGTCGGTATGGTAACCGGACGATTCGTTCCCATCTATAAAGTCGTTCCTAACACGGAACAAGAACAATAAAATCTGTCAAACCGTCTAAATCGTTAACAGCTAAGTTGTAGCTTCAGCTAACTCTGCTTCCGTTCATATTTAGTCATAAATCGTCATGTTGTTAGAGTAATAGTTTATTCGAAAACTAACTCGCGATCGTCGATCCACCTCTTTTAGTTTTGCCTCGATTCCTGTATCTGGCATCAAACTAACAAACCTTAAAATAGCACGCTGGTGTCAGGCAACTTTTAAACCTAACTGCAACTTAAGAGTTTGCTTTCAAACAACTTTCAAAATAACTATTTAAATCGACGTTTGAACTAAATTTGTATGGAGGGATCTTCATCCCGTTCGTTCGCATTGCTGCACACTGAGTTGCGGAAGTTTAGAGGAACGGTAAAGGAGATTCTCATCATTTTTATCATGTTCACTACCAAAGAAAAGTTACTTTCAGAATAGTTGCCATTACGACTGACGGGAATTAACGGTAAAAAAACGTCCCCAGACTAGGAACGAATCGTCCTGGGGACGAAACGTCCCGTATCCTGCGGTATTATAAATTTCTCATTAGAATGTCTAGAGACCTCGTCCACAGATTTCAAAGTTTAACCCTCGACCAGGCCGGGGATCAATTTTTGGATCTCCTGGTTTGCAGCCACATGTCTTACCAACTGCATTAATTAACCTTGCATACACTTCACTTAGTTAAAGTTTTAACTTTGTAAACCAAGAGGCCTCGAAGGGTCGCCAAATTGACCCCTCCCCCCCCCCTCCTCAATTTTGTTTTATTTTAAATTTTTTGTTGCCTGACTGATTATCAAAATCTTAAGTAAAGTAGCTATTTTTTATTAACATCCTTTCTATGCGCCATAACCCAAAAGCCTGTAACCACAATAAGTATCTTTGTATATTTAAAATAGCCTAAGTATTATATTATAACGTTATATAATATTATATGATATTATGTTTCATTACATTATATGTTAGATTACATTACATTACAATACTTAATACTATATTATATTACATTATATACAATAATTAATAATGGGATTGATATAAATGTTGCAATACTCCCATGCAATTTTTGTAACTCCTATATAGTTCACTTTTGCTCTGTTATCTGTTGTTGTAATATTCCGATACAAGTACTGTACTGTTAATCCAATATAATTTACTTTTGCTTTTTTGTCAGTAATTTTTTATATATATATCAATTAATAGCTACGGCACTGTAGACATAAAATAACTGAAGGAACTAAGTGCAAAAAACAACATCTTATGACACCAAATAGGTGACGCCACTGCTGATGACATCATCATAATAGGTTACACAACTTGTGTGCTGGTTGCAAAGTCTCATTATTTTGCTAACTGGCTACGGTAAATATAATACTGACATTTTGCAAATGATTCTAACATTTTGTAGATTTCAACCACTAAATGCTGTTTTCTTGTAATGAAGAAGTTCTGTAATTCAAAATTGTACGTAATCTAAAAACTTAAAAATCCAAGATGGCGGCCACTTGTGACGTCATTTATACTGTACACATAACTACTGTATACATGACTAGCAATGGAAACCGTTCAGATACCTTGTGGTTTTGCTTAATTGAAAGTACAAATAAAGCTTTTTGTAAAGTTAAGTACCAAATAGCATGTCATTCGTAGTAAATTGTGTCGAAAGTAGAAGAGGTCCAATTGACTCCCCCTCAAAAGTTCGTGTAAATATTTATTTTTGAGGCTTTGTGATAGCAAAGATAATCAACAAATTGATACTCACTGAATCCTTGATTATTTCCACTGTAAATACAGGGTATGAAACAATCTGAAAAATAACACAACATGCAACTATTAAGACTGGATTAGCTGCAGACCTTACATTAAACTGATCATGATCACCAACATTACTACTAACGTCTAAACGTGATACCAGATTATACCAAACCAAGTTAAGGTAAAACATATCTAGGGTCTAGTTCAGTCTGTAGTCAAACATGTGATAACAAAACTGGGGAGCCATGTATCAGGTGCCCATATTAGTCATCACAAGTTTGGTCACAGTTACAACTGGATAACATGAATTTGCATGGTTACAGATGTATCAGAACATACTTTAGGGAAAAAAATTATGTTGTTTGAAGAAACAATTTTGTTTAAAGGAATACTGAATGAAGCAACACTCTTAAATTTGTCTGTTACGATGACAGTGTGATTGTTAAATGTTAGTTCTGACTAATTCCTTAGCCCAAAAGTCAGATTTCAATCGACTCATTCAGGTTTCCAATTACAGAGGGGCCATGCAGCCACTTTGTGAGTGTGGTGATGATAAGGGAATGCCACCCTTTCAGCCACTCTCTCCCACGGCCTCTCACACTTCACTGTCAAAGTTGTTGCAGCAATTCCAAAACTGATTCAGAAATGAGCAAGAAGGACCCAACGCATAGACAGAAAGGAAACTTGTGCCAGTCAATTAATATTGATCAATGTGACTATATTGCAGCGACCTACAGTATTACATAAAAACGCAAGTTAGGTTCACATTAGTTTTTATTTAATTTGTGGCTAAATACACAAATGAGGTTTGTTTCGTTAGCTTTGAGGTTAACAGTTTACGGGTTTCCGCTGCAGGGTAACGAGTAATAAATATAGTTACTTTTCCTTTGTTGTCTTCATCATCCGATGCCAACCCTTCATCCTGATTCATGTTTTGGTTCGAATCAAACGACACTATTATCCTGGATAAAAACATTAATAAATGTGTGGCTGTTATACTGTAATCAATTACTGAAAACACGCAGTACAAAATATTTACTTAAAATCAATCACCCAAAATTAAATATAAACCATCATTACTAACACTAGCTGTAACGCCTCAACCTTTTAAGGAAGATTATTTTTGAGCTGTTTAAAGTCTCTACTGCATTCTTAAATAATTGTCTTTCAGAATGTTTTCCTCGATCTGTATAAACTTTCACTGTTTCAACCATGAATAGAGTGTCAAAACTAAAGAACAACGAACTCTATCCTTCCAAGTGTGTCATGTCTGCATCAAAATGTGGCATTTTTTGCCGTAGGGAAGGAGGAAGGGAGTTCCATGTTCGGATTGCCAAGTATTTAAATGAACGTTTTAGCTGGTTGGTTCTTTGTTTCGGTAGTACAAATTCTTTCTTTTTCCTAGTGTTATAATGGTGTATATCCATGTGGCGTATGAGATTCATATCTGAACCTTCTGTGTCCTTGCGTAGGCATTTGTACATTAGTATGGCTTTGTGAAATTGTCGTCTCGCGGTAAGGCGAATCCAGTTCAGTTCAATACGAGCTATTTCTGAGGGCATGGTGTTATCAGTTTTGAGGATTACTCGGACCGCTCTATTTTGTAATCTTTGCAACTTTTTCGCTGCTGAGGCGCTACAACAGTCCCAGACAACATCACAGTAGTCCAACGGAGGTGCGATTGTCACATTGTAAACAAGCGTTGCATAGAATTTGGTGATATAGGGCCTTGCGTGTCTTAATAGGCCAATTCTGGACGACACTTTATTGCTGACAACGTCAGTATGGGTAGACCAGGACAGTATGGTGTCGATAGTTACTCCTAGTTATTTGTACGATTCAACTCGCGAGATGGGGGTAAGGTTAAGGCGTATATCGATTGGTTGGGATATTACAAGTTTCTGATGGGAGCCTATAACCATGTACTCTGTTTCATACACGTTGGGTCCTAGGCCGTTGCCTTGAATCCAGTTTGAGATGGACACTAGGTCGATATTTAGTTGATTTTCGATTTCAATCATGTTGTTGCTGCTGAAGTATGTTGCAGTATCGTCGGCAAACATACTTATACTGCAGTTGTTTGTACATTCAGGGAGATCATTAGTGTACAATAGGAACAATTTATAAGGGGCCTAGAGCGGAGCCTTGGGGGTAACCACAAGTTACTGGGTGAGAGGAAGAGGGTTCCATTGTGGTAAACCTGCTGTTGGCAGCATTCGATGTCCGCGGTAAGCCAGTTAAGTTCAGTATCCGTTATTCCCATGGATTGCAGCTTCTGGATTAGCAGGGGATGCTTCACAGTGTCAAATGCCTTTGCTAGATCTAGGTAAACGACTGCAGTGCATTTACCATTGTCCATATTTTGCATCCAATTGCCTACCACTCTTATAGTTCTGTACATGTATGGGTTAAGCATTTCGGTCTAAAACCATGCTGATATAGGTGTAACAGGTTGTTGTCAGCAAGATGTTGGTGGAGCTTTGGTGAACCTCTCTCTCGAAAAATCTTGCAACCACAGGGAGTATAGATATAGGGTGATAATTTCCAACACAGTTTCTTGGTCTGAACTTGTGAAGGGGTAAAACCTTGGCAATTTTCCATTCTTGATATTAAGTGCTTCGAAGCATCTACCTATTTTGGATCAGCACATGAAGGAATACATTCTCGTTAAGCATGTGTGAGCATTACTGAGCTAGTGAGCAGGGTTTCTTAAGTACTCAGGGTGAAAAAACCCATCACATAACTTTTGACATATACATTGAATTAAGCGTCAATTTTCAGAGCTGTTTAATATTGATAATTACTGGTTTTTGTGTGAAATCTTAAGACATTCAATGTCAGTGGTAAAATTTACCATGGTAGTTTGCTTTCTTGGAGCATGTGTAACCTCAACTTATCATATCTAGGAACAACAAGACCCACTTCACATTTTCATTTACCACATACTTGAACGGTGAGAGTGTACATTTCACAAGCAGCAATAAAGCCAGTAAGAAATCAAGACAGCCGTAATAAAGGCCTCTTAAGCATTCCCCCTTTCTTAGGGAAAGTTTAACAGACACCCCAGCATCTAATAGGCCATTTACAATGTACTGTATGGTACTGGACTAGAATGGATCCTCACACATACTTAACTAGAAGGATTCCTTCATGTGCTGATCTAGAATAGGTAGATGCTTTCAAGCACTTAATATCAAGAATAGATTCTTTTGAGTGACCATGTAGAATAGACCAGATCAGTATATAGTGATCTAGAACAATTATACCCTCCCCAGTGCTGAGCTAGAACGGATCATTACATGAGCTAATCTGTAATGGATCTTGTACTGATCTTGAAAGGATCATCGTCACGAACTGATCAAGAATAGGTCCTTACCTGTATGTCTACTGAACTAAAACAGATCTCTACACATTCTGATATGGAACTTCTGCTTGCAAGTACCGTACATGTCCGGAGTTATTGATCCTTTTAAGTGCTGATCCAAAGTAGAGTGGATTGAACCAATATATGCTGATTTACATGTAGAACAGATCCTCCCATATTCTGTAAATCTACAGTAGAACGGATTGTCCCACATACACTGATCTAGAATGCAGCCTTACCTTTCTCCATTGTGCTCCCTCTCAAGCTTGACCAGTGTTCCATTGACGCTACTCTGTATATCAAACCACAGAAGCATTAGTTAATGTACCGGTATATAGTATTGCCACTTGAAAGCATTTATTTTCTTGAATAATATCTGTATAAGCAAAAAATTTTCAGACATGCCATTTTTAGACTAAATCATTCTGCAGAGACAAAAGGAGTGTAACCTTTAGCCTTGAAAAGAGATACATGTAACTGTTTTTTCTTTATAATACAAAGCTTGCACAAATTTTTTAAGTCAGAAGTGAGAACTGTAGCATACTTTTCAGCAGCTTTCTCATTGATTTTAGAACATGAGTTGGACTGTAGAGTTTTCATCAGAGCAGTGATAACAGGGCAGAGGCTCATTATTATTCATGCTCTCACGAATCACTTTTCATGATTTCTTTCATTAATATTCAAGGTTTCCCAAATTAATATTCATGAAAACAACTTTGGGTATTAATATTAACTGAAAGAGGAATTGACAATATACGTCAAATACAATTTCAAATAAAACTTATAAGTTGCTATACAACAAAAAGGGCAAAATAATGTCAATGGTATATTGAGCTACAATACTGTAGATACTATTTTACAATTTTTGCATTTGACGAACGAAAACACAACCCTAATTTTGTTAAAAGGCGCTGCCTGTGGTCATTTGTGCAGTTACCAAGCTGTACAAGCAAAGAAAATTGAGATTTTTGGATCGTTGTTCCGCTGGTTTTTTGGTCCAAATCAGTGCCATTTTGAATTTATAATTAACCATGACATCATGCACATGCCCGCGCACAACTCATTTCCTCATTGGTTTTGACAGGGTGGCATCGTCATTGAATTTGTCCAGGGATGTTTTCAGTTTTCACAAACAATATGATTGCAAATGTACATGTAGTACATACCACATTCTTTGTAGTATTATGAAATTTATTAGCTTTTCCTAAACTTTACCTAGTACATGTAACCATTCTTTGCATTAGTTATATTAGAAACAACACAGCGCTGCATGTAAGTCCACACAAATGAACATGGGTACTGCACACCAAATTCTGCAGATTATGACACACTTTGTCTGGGGTAAAGTCAAAATGAAAATTCAAATTGTTCAAAATTAATTCAAGAACAAATTTATAAATCACTCCTAAAATGTTGATATAAAAGCATACAGTCAGTTACATTTCTGTTTTATAGTCAGATTGTTAACTGAAAGCTCTGTTTAAAGCCTTGAAAGAATATGCAGTGTTCTAGCCAGCTTTAAAAAACAACAGGGTGCCCAAATTTTGGTGAAAATAACTTGGATTTTTTACCACAAATCTTCATTAAGACAATGTACAGCCGGATCACAAAAAAACAACAGGGCGCTGGAGGAAAACAATAGGGCCCACAGAAAAATGACAGGGTGCTGCGTCCTGCCATTTTGGCCTAGCTAGAACACTGCATGAAGATTGATCTCTCCCCATCTTTAAAAGGAACAAATCATATCAAAAAGTGCGCTACATTGACTCATTCAAAACAAACACCAATTTTTGTTGAAATACCTGAAAATGTTTAAGGGATGGCAAAGCCTCCGCTTCTTTCTTTTCAAACTTGATTTCACCATCCAAAAATTGCATCAAGTTGTTGTCAGCTGAAAGCAAACAGGATCTTTCAATATTATAAATTTATAGTTGTTTTCATATTCCCTACAAACAAATATTTAAAAGATCTGACATTCTTTACATCTTTTGTTTACAATGCAAAAAGTCAGAAAACACAAAACAACTAGACAATCCTTCAGCAATTGAAGACCCAATGTACAGTATGACTTCTGTAAATGAGAGCACATTATCCAGCCTAAACCCATTTTTCCTTTAGTAAACATTTCCTTGTTTGAACACTAGCTGTGCTATCCTAATCAAATTTTTTTTTTGCTATAGGATGTATGTCAAAACCTTAAGTAGATTCTAAACTGATGAGTTGATCGATTTGCTCCCCCCCCCCTCTAAACTCAGAATTAGATGCTTATATGTAGCAGGGGACCCGAGAGTTTGGCTTGTGGACAGGGATATTGAAACTTTATGGGAAGGGAGGCGAGGCTGGGTATTTGAACTAGTAGTCTCAATTTCACATGTTTCCCAGTGCTCTCCACCAAAAAAAATATATGGTTCTATCTGAAAAATAGCTCAGAAGGACTTTCCTTCTGATCTACAGTGAGTGTTTTTATCAATAGACCACTTCTCGATGGTAGAAGCATGATGGGTAATCAGGGAGAGAATTACAGTGAATGAGTGAGCAAAATGAGGTTTTTTAACTATCTATCCTGAGTTTTTCATTTTTAAAGCTCTCTAGAGACTTCTCGTGGAGTAACAGTAGAGGTTCTCCCCAGAAGTGTGTAGAAATTTGTGTCAGAGGGGCACGAATTCGTATGACAATGCCATCAATAGACCAGTTTCATATTCCCGGTTGCTGCTGATTACAATGACTACAGACTCTTCTTTACAGCCTGAGCCTCGTCTTGATGTTAAATATTCACAAATACCGGCGAAATCTGAATCTCCAACAATACACAGAGCTGTGAATAGCTCATATCCACTCTGGAATTTGTGAATATTTAATGACAGGTCGAGACTCATGCTGTAAAAACAAGTCTATAGTCATTGTAATCAGCAGCAACTGGGAATATGAAACTGGTCTATTTGCATTACAATGGAGTAAATGTGCTTAACAATAAAAATCTCATAAAATAGCAGGGTGTTTTACCACTCTTACATGTACTAGGATGCTTTTGGGAGAGCCATGCAGTAAGAATGTTTTGTAGGGGTAGGCTGATAACCTGCAAAATTGTTTGCAAACTAGACAAGAACTGACCAAACTTAATCCTAATTCTATTGTATGCTTCGGTTGCGAAGTGTTTCACCCATTAGCAAACAATAAATTTAAAAAATTAATACTTTTGGTCAGTTCCTACCTAGTGAAGTTATCGGCATATACCTAGAAAACAAACTTACTTTTTACTCAGCGAGAAGTCTAAAATTTGAAATTGAAAAATTCGGGAGAAATTGTCGAAAAAAACTTATTTTGCCTCTTTGTAAGAACAAACTTTTTAAGAACACCCTGGCTCAGATTTGCCCAAAAATTAAGAACAAGCTAAGAAAAGTCACCAGGCTGAAATTTGGATCAGAAAAACTGTAAAAAGTTTATTTAATTCTTGTACACAGAATGAGATGTAAATGTATAAAAGATCTGTTAGAATAAGCTGGGTCATCAAGCGCTGGAAGAGTGATATTCTCGTTACGTTCGCGAACAATGCATAGACAGTGTCAAAACTTTTTCCATCAGTACACCAGTATGAAATAATACATGTATGACTTACTAGCGTCGTTTTATTATTCCGAGTGGAATTACCAGAAAACAAGAACAACTTAAGAACAAATTGAGGCTGAAATAGCCAAAAATTTAATAACAGCCCAGGCTGAGGAGAAAATTACTAAATGTTGTTCTTGTAAAAAAAAGCGTGTATTTAAGATTGGGAGAAACTTTTCAAACCGATACGTGTATTATTTATTAACTTTTCTGAACAGTCATTGTCGGATTGATCGACATTAATGTATAATCGTGTTCAGAAACAATTGTTTTCACTTGAGTTAGTTGACAAGCAGCACCACAATAGGGATAGAGTTAGCTGACTGACCTTTAGTGTACTGATGCAATGCACAGCTACAAATTCTGGAGCACGTGTGAGAATGCTGGAGATATGCCTGACGTTCACGTTCTTGACTTGACGCAGCTCGTGTAGCCACCGCAAACAAGGAACGAGCGCAGATACTCCTCGCCAAACAAGACGCCGCGTTTTTACTTAATATTAGACGAAACGGTGTCATCCCAAATAACCTCTTTGCCGCAGACATTCTGCTTTTTTCAGTGTAACCAGCTCCCAGCTCGAGCTCGTCGTGTTAGAAACTTGCACCGATCTATTTCCTACGTCATGTTAGCTAATATATAGTTACTCGGGCCGTTCTTACTACTCGGGCCGTGAGGCACCGAGTCCAGATTTCGCCATGAATTCGCGCGCCTTTGGTTCTTTTTTTACTCGGGCTGTGAGGTACAGAGTTTAGGTTTCGGCACCGGTTCTTTTTTCGGCTTACTTGCAGAATACCCCACCACTCGAGTTAGTTTAAGTTAGTTTATTACTGCGCATTCCTCGTTCTATAATAAAACATGCGCAGTAGATTCGAGAACAATTTAATAGTGGCTGGGTACTCTGCAGTTGCTCCCTTTTTTTTCATTTCGAACCCCGTCTGCGAATGCGTTTCGCACGCGACCACTAGATCAGGATGAGCCCACGGTCAGCTTCGGTGTGGCATCTGGTTCGAAGCCATTCCTGTTGGAGCTATTCCTGTCCCTGGCCACAAGTACACTGAGCAGAAATGCTTGTTGATGTCGACCTACAGGGGGAAACAATTCCGAAAAGCCCTATAAAGACCCAGCGTTTCGTCTTGAAGAACTCGCCGTTTACGAGACGGTCGATTTCAACATTTCGAGTTTGAATTTGAACAGCTGAAAAGTCCTCACGGACGACTTAAGAATTTTCTTACATCAGCTTGGCCGCAGCAGTAGGTTCTAAGTTTAACTGAGAAAAAATTGGGAAAGGTGCGTTAGAACAACTGACAGCAATTTTTATGGAAAAAAGAAAGACGGATAGAACACCATCTCTGCTAATTGACAATGCGTGTATTTTGTAGCAAAACACGAATACTGTGAAGCCTTGTGACTTGTGTTCAAATCCGGGCTAGACTCGGCTCGCCTTCACGTCTTCACAATGAATTGGACCTTAAACTCGTAAGTATTTATATGAAGCCTCAAATATTTTCGAATGGTACATAAGCAATGTTTTATTCGTTTGTTTGTTTGCTTAGCTAAGTTTTTGTTCATGAAATTGTTTGAAAATATTACTTTTGCTCGTGATTGTTGTTGTTGATATATATTACTGGTTGCACTCTGTAGGCTGTTGGGGTTACTGAATTGAAAAGTGGAAAAATAAATTGGAGTATAAAGGTGTTCTTGTCTAGTGCTTGTGTCCAGATATACGAATTTAAATATTACACGTTACCTATTGGATACTGAAACGAATGGCTTAAAATTTTATTTAAAGCTTTGTACGTGCAACCAGGGGGGGGGGGGTGCTCAGTTCAGACTTATTTGAGATTACAATTTTGACCAAAATATTTGGAAGATTTTTTTAAAATTTAACAAACTTTAATGACTGAAACGAGTATTCAAAAGCTATTTTAGAGGATTTTGTCCCCTTCTTTTCTAGAGTTTTGTAAAATAGAGCTTCTGGGCTCCCTTTTTTAAAATCTCTAGATCCATGCCTGACACATGTAAGTCAGATGGTTCGTATTTATTTTTCAAACGTAGTTCATAGCACACTCTGCTCAAATCTGTTGTTATTAAAAATATATTTATGCTGGGTATTGAATAATTCTTGGCTCTCTACCCACGGTATAAATCTTATATACTGCAGTTTGTCCAAATATGGAAACTGACATTTTTACCATTAAGAATTTTCCCTTAAAATGGCAGAGTAGAAAACAGAAATCGAGTTATTTATATCCAGTAGTTGATATATATCATAAAACAATTAAGCCACTCACGCTTGTTGGAAATGGGATTATGATAGCCGACTCGGTGCTTCGCACCTCGTCCGTTATCTAAAAGCTCATATCCAACGCGCGTTCGTGAAATATTTGTTAAGTACCACTTAGTGTACAACCTCGTCCCCAAGGTCTCCTAGGTGTTTTTCAAAAAGGTGGGTTGCTCCTAAACTTACCAGAAAGCCCTTGGGACGACGTCTAGTGTGATTTTGATACAGGAAACAAACTTTACAAAATAACCTGGAAATTAAAATGAAATATGAAGATAAGATTATCTTCTCTCGAAAATATACAGTACTGTCCGATTTCCAGGTTCTTGCTGCGAAGGAAAAAGAAGTCTGCTTAAGAGGCTAGATATAGTAACCCGCTAAAAATTGTTTTATTAACTTTGTTATTGTTCCACTCTTACCAAAACAATTTCACGGGTTCCAGACGTTAATTGCCAATTGATACAGTTCTACAAAGTATTTGCTTGACAGAGAGGTGCGGCAGGTGATTTCCTAAATCCCCCTATATTGCCCTATGCGATTCGGTTGTAATTAAAGACATTACATTAAAAACTCGGGGGGTACTCGACCTAATTTTGGGTTAGGGGGTTGCTGACTGGACCTTAAAACCCTGACCTTGTTTATAATAAAATGCCGTTCGTGAAGATCTTGAAAAATGGATACCCTGTTTATGATTTTCAAGACAAGTCCACTCATTTTTTCGTCAAAATGCGTGATTTTCAAACGATTCGGTTGTAACTAGACATTACATTGAAAACCCGGGGGATACTCGACCTAAGTTTGGGTAAGGGATTGCTGACTGGACCTTGAAACCCTGACCTTGTTTATGATAAAATGCCGTTCGTGAAGATCTTGAAAAATAGATACTCTGTTTATGATTTTCAAGAGTCTGTTTATGATTTTCAAGGGTGTGTACCTGAAGAACCAGGACCAAATAGTAAATAAAGACCACACGAGAAGGGGGTTGGGGGTAGTATGTTTCCCATTCTAAGCCAGCACGAACTATTTCGTCCAAAAATGGAAATTATGACTTTCATGACCTCGGCCATTTTTCTTAAACTCTATGACATTCCTAAGCCTGAAAAATCCATTTTCAAATGCCATTACTTTTCATTATCGTATGAATTCTGTTTCATGGAATCTTTGTCATAACTATTACTTACTTTGTTGCTGAAAACAGTTAATATGAGCAGGCGATAGAACTTGCGCATAAACTGATAAAATTATGCCAATCTGAAACGACACACGGACGTTGGGGCTGGTCTATCGGCGCCATCAATCTTTGTGAAAAGTTGTCCTATGGGTGTGTTACTAAAACGAGTAACGGATAAACGAGTAACAGAGTAACGGCCAAAATCACCGAGGGAAAAAATCCTGAGAAAATGAGTAACGGCCAAAAAGACTTGAATGAAATTTTCGGAGTAACAGACTAAAAATTCAAAGAAGTAATCAAGTACAACCAACTCTCGAGAGCAGGATTATATTCTCTTGTCAAGAGTTATAGCGGATCGCCATTTGGTGTCCGTATTAATGATATCGAGACTCCGCAATAGCGGGGTGAGATAAAATTGACCCAATATTCTTCAACGGCTTCCACTGCTTGATTTACCTTCAATGGCCATAGCTAATTAACGCATAAGTTTTGCCCTGAAAAATAATAATTCCGTTCCCGGGAAAGCTTTTTTTCTGTATATGTACAGTAGAAACGTGGTGAAATAAATATCTGTTGACGGTGTTGTGCTTTGGTTGTGCATGCACTCTATGAGTTCTATGTTATACTTCCTCTGGTCGTTCTGCGAAATACAGTAGACGGAAGGTTTTTAACAGTTTACAGGTACTAGAAGAATCGAAGAAACCGAGATGGGCGAGGAACATTTTGTGGGACTGATTTTGGTAGATGATTTTAAATTTGTTTGTGCATCTGACCTGGAGTTTCAAACATCACAACAGATTGTTTGCAGCATTTTTCTTGTTCATCTATATGAAATAACTAATAGTTCTATTCTAAAATCTTCAATGCTTGCCTTGTCTGCAGGCCCGTAGCCAGGATTTTTCGTGGGGGGTGCGTACCTCCAGAATCGGGACCAAATTATTAACGTTAGAATGTTACGCTATGCTAGTTCCAAAGATACACAGTGTGCAAACTACGGACTGTTAAACTCCAACAAATTTAGACGACCTTTCATGGTACGGGAAAACTTTAGCGAGCGATCTGAAAGCCATTAAGCGCCATTTCCAGCACTCTCAGGCCAAAAGCTGTGTCAAAAAGGTTCCTAAAGTTGTTATTTTCTTCTTCTTCACTTTGGTAAAAAGAGCGTTGCCGTCACCTGTAATATAATTTTATAATTGATAAAATACTCTGATATCACACCCATTTTAATGCTCGCAAAACACGATACTAGTTTCCTACGAAGGACCAAAAATTGCCCAGTGTAGTTTTATCTTCAGTGTATTTACGCTCTGTGAGTTTACAGTCAGCTCGCTGGGAAAAAGATCTGTCACAAGTGTCTCAAGGTGTAAAAGGATCTGCGAGTAAGCAGCATAATGTTTGATGTGGAAATGTTGGAAAGCTAGATGGCCCTCCGATCAAACAGGCCAGCATTGTTTTGTTTCGGAGTTCTTGCGTCAATCATCATTCAAGACTGCAACTCGGAATTCACCCAGATGTCCAATTTAAGCGGTTTGTTAATCTGCTGACAACAATTATGATAACAAAAAAACATTTCTCCGCTCGTTGGCTTGTGAGAGCTAGCTGCTCTTCAAAATCGGGATACTCGTGTCCCGACTGAAGTCGAGTTGGGATTCGGGATTTACAAGTGAATTCGGGACACTCTCACCTAATTCGGGACAGCTGGACACTCTGCTTGGGCCGGTTTTTGGGGGGTCCGGGGGCTTGTTCTCCCGGCAAAAATTAGAAACTGAAGGTCTTCAAACAGCTTAAAATACATCGAAATTGTCAATTCTACCATCACCGCGTTGTTTTTGAATCATTTTAAATTTTTTACGGTCCCTTCAGGCGGACCTTTTTGGCTCTTGGGGGGGTGCTTGCGCAACCCCCCCCCCCCCCTCCTCCCTGTCTACGGGCCTGCTTGTCTACTGGCCGTTTCAAGTTCAAATTATCAACGCATTCAGTGCATGTCACGATCGTGTGCAAATAACTTTTGTAATTATTCAAAATATTTTCTTGCAGTCATGTCAAATGCGTGCGAATGCCCAAAGGGATCTCTGGTTGTTTTTTCCAGCCGCGCTAGCGTGACAAAAATTACCCCTCCAAAGTAAGAACGATAGAAAACAGTCCCCGAAATAAATGTAAACAGCCTATTGAAGTTATAATTTGCCCACAAATGTTTTTCTTACAAATATTTTACATCAAACGGTCTACAGGTGGTCAAGGCATGACATGGTTCCAAGTACATGTGTAAGGTCGGATGAGCACACAAACCAAACAAACCAATATATAAAATGTCCCTTCGCTCGTCTTTTAACTCTATCCATCGATATCCTAGCTGTCCTTCACGGAAATCCAAATAGTTTACACCAAATAGCTTGTATTTTGTTTAGCAGTGGTTTCTTTTCAGTAAAGCGTACATCATGTAAGTCAAACAATATCACCTACACGCTTTTTTTTATAAGAACAATTTTATAAGAACGAGGCTCAAATTTGGCCAAAAATTAAGAACAAACTAAGAACATTTCAGGCTGGGATTTGGGATCAAAAGTGCAAAGTTTACTTTTCTTTATAAAATTATGTTGTTTCGTCAAAGTCCACTGTATACGTCAAATGTTGACTAAGATCGATAGAATTTCCCTTGCGGTTTATTTGGCTGGATGATCACAAGTTTAGTATGTTTGGAATGTTCTAGGAGTAATTTCTAGGAGTTATCTCTTACTGTCAGTTCTGTTATGTGTGCTTTAAAAAACAAGAATTGGGCCGAATCTTCCTAAAAAGTTTAGAATGAGGCGCGACCAAAGTTTAATGAAAACGTGTATTAAATGCAGGCAATTAAACCTTTTGGTTGCCGGTTGGATATTCCATATATTTTTCAAAGATTTTCTAGTTTTTAATGTTTTTTTTAAATATCTTCTTAAACAACAACAACTAAAAATTCAAGGTCCTGCAATCTAAACCCTCCGAAAATTTCTCCTAAGTATTTTTGGCCGTTACTTGTTTTCTCAAAAATTTCCCTTGGATATTTTAGGCCGTTAGTCATTTTAGCAACACATGTCGTACGTGTACAGAGTAACAAGTAAATAAAAAAATGGTTTTCTCATTTCAAGTTCAGAACTCGGTAACTTCGATAGATGACCCCAAAAAGACAGTACACCAGGCCACACAGTCAAGGGAAAAATCAAAGTATATTTTTCATAATTACAACTAGTTCAATGACAGTTACATAACTCGAAATTAATTTTCCAATTCCCTACTCACTACTGCACATAATAAAAAATATTTTACAATAATAAATGGACATACAAAATTGACTAGAGTTGCCTGTATATTAAATGCAAAACTTCACACGTAACTATATGCCAACTCTACACGATCTACAATTTGACACAGCAGACTGTTCACAAGGTCTATGTTGGGAGGAAACTCTTTCAAAATGGAATTCAGTGGCTGTCCGCAACTACCAAGTTATGGTTAGCAATAGCTGGATGGTCAGTAGTTCAGAAGTTCAAACTAAGATTTCTTTTCGTTCAAATTTGTCTAAGACGGCAGTGTTTTTAAACAATTGTACATTAAAACAGTTTTTTGTGTACGATGAGAAATATTCTAGTTATACAAGATGGGCAAAAACATGCCAGATTGTAGTATCAGCCATCATCTCTTATACTTCAAGGTTCTTTAAGCTGAAGAGCGGTCCAGAGAGCAGCCTGTTCAGTGCGCCTCTTCACACAAGTTTCCTGCAAGTTTCATCACTTTATCGACATAAATCTACTGGGCTTTTTGGAAAGGCCGAAATCTTTATCAAATTCTATTCTTGTATTATCCAGTGTACTATTTACGCAAACGGAAACGCTGAATACTTGATTGGTATAAAGAGAATGGTTCAATGCAGAACAAGTTACTGATTAGCCACTTCATTATTTGTTAGTTCCATAATCAATAAAATGACAAATTTTTCTAAATAGGTTTTTGAATTGTTATGCATCATAGTGTGTTTTCATGTTGGTAGTACATAACTTGCAAGCAAAGCTGTATTCATGTTATCAAGCACAGAGATCAGGCACCACAGTCACTAGGAACACACATACTTGTCAAATCTTTCACAGTATAGACAGCATTCAAAACCGAACCACAGTTTGTTGCTTTATGGTACTCAAAATTTTACAGAAGCAAAGTCAGGTCAAAAGTAATTCCTGTGGTCTTTGATTCATTGCTGCGTTAAAGGTCAGCTACTATTTGATGAAAAATTTCAATTAAATCATAATATTGACGCAATCTATTTTATTCTTAATTTCTCATCACTGACCCACGTGGGAGTGTTTCTTTATCCAGTGTGTATTAAGCCCAATTCTAGAAAATGTATTGCTTGTACGCAGGTCTTGCAGTTTCTCTCGTCTGTGTTCTTTTGTCCTGGGAATCCAGTTATAAAACTGCAAACTAACCCCCATCTGATCATTCTAACTCCAGTACCACCCCTACAGCTGAACAATTCCATTCATCCAAGATCTCTAAAATGCTTGCCTTACAACTTGTTTTATATCTGAATGAAAAAGAAAAGCTAGAAGAACTAAATATTGCTTCCAAAAAGTTGTATGATCATAACAAAATCTCAGTGAACCAAATGAGGAAAATTTTAAATAGCTGCCTCACTAAGACTTGTCCTTCCATTTTTGTTTAACTATGTACAAGTATCAACAGATGTTTTGAACTTTGTTTAACCAAGGCGACTTGTAGTACTTTAATTCTCTCCAAGATCTCTTTATCAATATAATACTAGGATTTCTCTTCAGATAGGAAACTGAAAGTTATGGACGTTTGTCATGAACTGAAAACACTCAGAAAGGTGAGAGATACTAAAATTATGTGCCCTATTTTTGGTTTGGGCAACCACTTCAGAGAGCGTGAGGGAGTCTTTGCAGGTAGTATCAAACATGTTCTAACTTAATAAGAATTATAACATTTAAATGTACTTTATATGGCTAA
>JAOBRG010145658.1:0-18712 GCA_027574985.1 Umimayanthus nakama | reverse complement strand
ACGATTTTTATTTGTAATTTTTTTGTCGTTTTTCAATGATTTTTAATTAAGCGTAGCTAGCCTTTTCTTATGTATGTCATACATTTTTACTTACTAGTTTCTTAATTTTAAATTCACAGGACCCCGTTGCTAACAGTATATTCTACTGAAGGGTTATCCTGTTTTAAATATTCGTAATTATTATTATTTATTATTAAACTTGCCAGGTGGCGCGGTGAGAGTTGACATGTATAGCGTCACACACTCGCGGGCGCGTATAAAGCTTAAATGAAATGACAATGCCGGTTAATGGTCAAATGTACAATCGGCTGTAGCTGTGAATTTCACACATTTGACAAATGACAAACAAGTGAGAATTCTGTCTTTTTTAATATTATTTCCGGTTAAATGGGGGCCATATGCTATGTGTCCATTTCATTCGAACTCTTTCTCACTCTGATACTGCAGTTTTGTTATGTCGGAACCCAAGTCTCTGAAACGCAAGATTACAACCAAGCCTTTGAGCGAGAAATACAAGGCTATCCAAGACATTAATAATAATGTCTTGGGAATTGACAAGGGACTGTCTAAAAAAAGATGCAGCCGAAAAGTGTGGGGTTCCGTTTAGCACGTTATCCACATGGCTAAAAAGCCAAGACAAGATACCTGCTACTTACGAGAAGGGAAAAAACCCAAAGACACTAAAACTGAAGAAAGCAGGCTCTGAAGCTCTCGACAAGGCAGTATTCAAGTGGTTTTACGTGCCAGAGAACAAAATATCCCTATAAATGGCGAAGTCCTTTTCTTTAAGAAAAGGCTAAAAAGTTTGCGGATGAGCAGCAGATAGAAGATTTTAAAGGCTCAAATGGGTGGCTTGATCGATGGAAGGTTCAGTTTTATCTAACATTTAAAACTGTTTCTAGAGAAGGAAAGTCTTGCACTCCTGAGATGACATCTCCTTGGAAAGAGACCACCCTACCAACTTCCTTCTCAAGCTATAAACTTGAAGACATTTACAATGCTGACTAATTTGGGTTGTTTTATCAAGCACTGCCTAATAAAACTTTACACTTGAAGTCTGAAGATGTGTGGGTAGCAAGCACAGCAAAATCAGGTTGACTGGAATGGCTGCTTCAAATGCAGTGGGCGAAAAGCTGTCCATTATTTTATCGGCGAATCAGTTCGTCCACGTTATTTCAATGGCGTTCAAAACATCCCATGTCGATACAGGGCGCAGAAGAAAAGTTGGATGGACAGCGATTTATTTGAGGAGTGGGTGAGAGAACTAGATGCAAAGTTTGTGAGAGAAGGAAGGAAAATTGCCTTCATTGTTGACAACTGCCCCGCCCATCCACATGTTGAAGGGCTTCGAGCTATTAATTTGGTGTTCCTCCCGCCCAATACCACGTCTAAGACGCAGTCAATAGATCAGGGTGTAATTAGGTCAGTGAAAGCCCATTACAGAGCCCTGACAATCCAGCAGTGTATCCACGCTGCAGACAACAACAAGCCGATGCCCAGCATCAGTATCTTGGCGGCTATGAATATGCTCTCCACCGTTTGGAAGAAAGTGTCTAAAACGACCATAAAGAATTGCTTCAGACGTGCGGGTATTTCACAACAGTCGCAGGAAACTGCTGAAAATGATAGTGACGATCCATTTAAAGATCTGGATGAAGAGCTCGACGCCCTTAGAGAGAGAGTCCCAGAAATAATTTTTCCCGAGGTTAGTGCAACAAGCGTAACCGAATGTAACGACGATGTCTGCACTTCCGACTCAGCGGGTCTGACAGATGATGAAATTCTTGCTGAATTTCGTCCTTCTGGTGATACTGAGGCAGAAGACGATGACGATTTGGTTATCGAAGAACCTCCCCCGCCCAAAAGACCTTCCAGACATGAAGTGTCCGCAGCCATCGATGTTCTCCGCACTTTTAGTCTGTTTTTAAACACTGATCATTTTGCTGAGTTCAAGTCCGGTGTTGAGAAACTGACGAACACAGTTGACAGAAACAGGATAGATGGTCAACGCCAAATATTTGTGACGGACTTTTTCTCAATTAAATCATACTCGATTTAATTTTTATAAACGGGCGCTGGACATTCTGATGAGCTGCACTTCTACACCTTGTAGGTGGTTTTCATTATTTTGCTTTGTTTTGTTTTGCAAATCACATCGATCGCTCACCGTGTCCCAACAAGTAAACAGAATGCTGACCCGAAACCAGTCATTTTTAAACTTAAAGTTGATTACATTGCAGCGGTGGTTCGGTCTAACCGTCGCGTTATTAATGCCGAGCACCTTCTCCGCAGTTATTTTTGTTTCCCGAGCTTTCTAAAAAATGTAACTTAAATGATGGCTTATGGCAACCTTTTTATATACGAGTTTGGGATGGATTTTTTGCCTCTAAGCATGGCACTTGCCGAAATACAATAAAATATTGCATTTGTAGTTTTGAAAAGTAAAAATCAAGTTCTGAAGCAAAATGAATGATGCTGGCGTTTTTATAAACTATTGGAAAACACAAACCAGAATCAGAGAGCAGCAACGATACTCTGTATATCGGATCAATATCGAAAATTGAAATGATTTCTTACTCGGGGCCGTAAGGCGCCGGAGTCATAAATCCGCCTCTGTTTTTTGTTTGCGTTATTTGTGTTCCAAATTTCCTGAACTTTGCTCGGTTACAAGCCCAAACTCGGTTACAAAGCCTAAGCCTAAATTTCCGTCGTTTCGACGCTGGCGTCGCTGTTAGATAAATTTGCTGCTGGATTTGTGGTAACTGTGCTTTCAGGATAACTGTATACGATTGCCCTTGCTGCATACAGAACATACACATATCGTTATGGCTACAGCGAGATTGACGAGCAGGGAACACACCGAAATTATTGTCATAATCGTATTTTTCCCGAGAGACCGCGGCTGGAGTTGTCGTACGAAACTGCTTCTAAACACTTTATCAAATAAATTCCTATGAAATCCTTTGGAAACTGAAATAACTTGATGTAGACTGCCATTACTGACTCGAAGAGCAAACTTTGCGGAGATAAATCACTGTTTAACAACGTCAACAAACCTGAAGAAGAGAAACAAGATGCACGTTTTAAAGTTGGACTAGTGAGCAGATTGAGATTAATCAACTTCATTTGTCTGAGGTGAGCAACTTGTTTTAAAACTTTCCGTTTATTTTGAGTTTGAAGTGCTAGTCGATGTTTTATCAGTGAAAGATACAGTGTAAATCTTGGGTTGTGTACTTTCTTGATTGTTGGATGGCTCTCGATCACATCGTAGTAAATTTAAGCCAGGGCTGAGGTTCAGTATCCTTGTTTGGAAGATAAGCTTGAACGCGCTGTCTATAAATTCTGTGTATCACTGTATGCTTGTCTGGTCTTACTAGTTAATATAAGGTAATCAGAATTCCATATTAGGGCTCATAATCTTAATCTTCTTGCAAATTGGTGTTCTTCAGTTAAAAAATTTTGGGCTTTGCTTGAGCCACCCACTTAGTGACCTAGGTTTCTCGGGTTAGTATGTACATGTATTTTAAAGTTCAGTGTAAGATGTTATAAGAGATTGTGATAATAATCTTGGACCTATATCCAGCTGACGTTCTACCTAGTGTACTTAATTTATGGAACACAGTCTCAACTACGTGAAAATTACTGTGCATATGAAAACCGCCACATGCTGCTATTGAACATAGTATTGATTTGAGTAATAACTTTGTTGCTTATTAAATATCTGCATTCAAACTAGAACCAGTATTTAATGCCAAGACCTTGAATATACAAGCACAGAAAACTTGACCGCATGGTGTCATTCTTCATACTGGAACCACTGCAAATATTGCATACCCACAGAAGCCTGGCCAGTTACAGCTAGTGATGTTTTAATTGCCATTACGAGATTTGTGCTTTACACTATGCATATAACTATCACGAGAAAAACATCACAAAATTTCGTTTTGGTCGAAATAACATATTAAGCAATTGTCATGAAAAATCATTCACAAAACAAATAAATCATTGGTTTGCCGTTGTCTAATTATTCTAAAATTGTTTAAGATCATGGGTTTTTCAAGGTTGGTAGCTGAAACTGATGTTCTTAACAGGGGAGTAGGTAAAAATCACTCATTGTGCAGTGTAATAATGCGAAATAAGGATGCCCATTTTGTAAGTATAATTGTTCATACATTTATTAGAGAAAAACTTCTTACAAACTGCCAACACAGTACAAACCTCAATAGCCAAGTGCTGATATCTTATAAAAAGAGAGCTAAATCTAGGGTGCTTAAAATAATGGTAAAAAATCACCCTAAAGTCAATGATAACTAAAACCTAACAGGAGTAGACAACCGCCCATGCCCATCTTCTTTGAACTATTAAGGTACCCTTTGGGAAGGGGGTGCCTAGAAGACCTTACATTTAAAATATTGAAAGCATTTTTTGTTTCATTACTGTACACACAGTGCAGATATAAATCAAAAAGTGTAATTTTTTTGGGACGGGACGGGGGTCCTCTGTGCTGCAGACATATTTTTACTGTCCATCAGTAACAATGCGGTATTTGGTGTTTTAGTTAAGGAGGTGCGGTTTTCGACGGTTAGCCTCGGAGTACCATTTTGTCAACACAAATCCTGGTTGGGGATTTGAAAGGGTGAATTAGATAGGAGGGGGTAGGCTGAGTTGCATAATTTAAATGTCAGTGGGCTGACATGGACCGCACAACACAGGGACAGCCCCAACTTTTTAGCCAACCTTAACTAAACAAAAAGTTAACTACTGGAACTGAGCCTCTCACCCCAGATGAATCATAAAAATAGCTTGCAATTTAATAGCACTACAACAAAGTGCATTGAAGATGTGCGATATTGGCAAAGCCTCAAAGCCCCGAGTACAGGCTACCGTGGCAGCCTCTTGTTATTTTATTTTTTCTTTGCAAACCAAAATAAAAATTTAAGTTTTTATGTCACCAAAACATACGGGATATATCAGTTTGATAGAGTATAAAATTAGAAGTATAATTTTGCTTGTACTTAGCACTTGTGCCCGCTATCTTTACGAACCAGAACGGCGGTTATTGGTCAAGGTTGGACATAAACAAAAGCCAATCCTTTTGATAACATAATTACTAAAATCCCAATAATCGTTAAAAACTAGAAAAGATTCTTTATGTCAGTTATAAGCTTTGCTAAGACAGAATGGTCAAGGGCCACCGACGTGATGCTGTCCAGAGAGGTGCTGTAATCTGAACCGTTTCGATTGAAAGATAGAATCCAGGCCTGGTAGGACATCATATCCAAACTGATTCTTAGTTATCCCAGTGATTTTGAAAGGCTTACTTCGGGGTTCCAAAGGAACGTATAGGGCTACTTATAAAGATTCAGAAGAAAAAGAACGCAGCTGAGTTGAGGGCAGAACCGACATAGTTGGATCAGTAAGTAGAGGAGATAGTTGAATAGATCGAGCTGCATGCAGCACAGAATGAGAAAGAAAAAGAAAAAAGTAAGAAAAAAATTAATGCGAAAGTGCGAACATCAGCTAAACTAAGAAAAGGAAAAGGAAAATAAGCCGGCGAGGAGGAGAAGAAAGTGGAATAGAAGTGAGACGCTGGCCTATCTGAGAGAAAGGGCAGATGAAGAAATGGTCCTGCATACAAAAGCAATAGAAAAAGAAACAAAACCAGATGGGCGAACGGGCGAAAAGACATCAAGATCTGTTAAAACTCTTGCTGGGCAGTGGAAACAACAGCAGGACTTCCAGGAACGAAGAAAACAGCTTCATCGAAAAAAATAGTCAGGCTGTTAAGACAAACGTGCACTTCACGATAAAAGCGCCAAACTCGCCACCTTTGAGGGTCTTGAGATGCTCAATAATTCTGGATATGGAGGCATCGCTGAAACTACCTGTATCCGGAATACTTGCGTTTTGAAAAAAATGCTGAGTCAGCATTTTTTCGAACAAATTAGTCTGATATGCTTGTCATGTTTGTCAACGAATATGTCAAGCACAATTTTTACATAACGGATTACTTACACGGCGTCATACTGTCCTGGCTTAAAATAACAAATTCGTCCAACTATTACAAACCATAAAAACGGCTTTTCTGGTTTAACTGTGTTAAAGTATGTTGTCTGAAATTATTGGTGATGAGGGTTGTTCTAGTAAAACAAGACGTGCTGCTGATAAGGGCTCTGATAGTCATTGTCTCTTTTGTGATGAAACAGATGGTGATCATCACGAAGCATCTACTAAGCAAATTGATGAGAAAGTTAGAAAACATACTACAGAGCTTAGGAATAGTAAACTACTTGCGAAACTGGCTGCCGGTTCTGATATAGTAGTTAAAGACGCTGTGTCACGTTTAGCACAGTACATTTTTAATAGTTAGTTTAATTACCCGCAGAACTCCAAAAGGACTGTTTGCCTTTCATTAACTGCATAGACTGTTTGTTTGTTTTCATATTTACTTCATTATTAATTATTTAGAGCTTGATTCTTATTGGTTAACACTGCATTCTCAGGCTGTTGTGGTTGTTAGATTAAGGAAGTACGAAAGATTTAGAGGAGAGTCATCTGCAGTTACGGAGCGAGAACACTCGGAGTTATAAATATTTCTGTGGGAGTTGACCAGAGTTTTGTTTCATATTACAAGAGTTTATTGGAGTCTTTCTGGAAAGCGGAGCTTTCTTTTAGCACTAGGAGTCATAATTGGATGTAAGTTATCATATTTCTAGTTCGTCTTCTGAGGTCTCAATACTTTGTAGTTACAATCGATTATTACTTGTAGTTTTCACCGCTTGACGAATCAACATCAACAAGTAAGGAATAAAAGTACAAAACCCATTAAGGCCTTCTCTTTTGGTGTCCGATGAGCCAATTGGTTGGCACTTGCGAACCTGAGATAGACCTCTACACCACATGTCCAGCAGTGCTCTATTGAGGGAACGCGACAGCGAAAAATCCAATTCAGAAGACTACTAATGGAGGTAAGACGAATTTATCCATAATAAATCGGAGATGAGTGACGGAAGATCGAACGAAAATCCGACTGCCGAAAATTTAGAAAAGAAAAAGTGTTTTCCGTCGTGAAAGGCATTAGAAAACGTAGTCTCAACAAACCGATCAGAAGCGGAGTGTTTGTTCAATGGGCTGAAATCGATGATAACTGAGACCAAGAGTATAGATATCAATTTTATCTCGGAAACGAAAATACGTGACCTCGAGCTCGCCAGACTCAAACTTAAATTAATGATTCAAAGGCTAGTCGACCTACTTAATAAAGATAAACACAGGGTCATCGAAGATAAGGAGTTGTCAAGGGAAAACGAAGCTTTTGGTCGGGCTTTTAGCTTGATTAAAACAATAAAAAGTAGACAATCTGACAAGTCGTCAGTCACAAGATCGAGTAAGTCTGGTCTCTCGCGCCGCAGCCGTTCTAAGTCGTCTGCGTCAACGAGCAGTTCCTTGCCGTTAAAAGCCGTTGCCGAGGCCGCCGCCGCGTTAGAGAATGCCGAGTTTGAAAGTCATAGCGGAACACAATAAAGAGATAGCCATTTTGACCGCAAATAAGAAAGCTGCGGTCGCGAGTGCACGACTTAAGGCTATAGGGCGCCGCTAAAGGGAATTCCAAGCGCGCACAGTTCTGACAGGACAAATGAATGGGTAAACTCGAGTCCTCACCCAGCATAAGTGACACACAAGACGAGCCGCTGCCACGCGCTATGCCAAAAACTCCGGTCACAGCTACCATTGGAATCAACCAACCTAATCCTAGCCTCGCTCACATTCCTCAACCCGTGCCAAGCTATCACCTTTCATCGACCCCCTACTATAAGCATAAAACAAATTCTCAGCTAGCCACGCGTCCGTTCGATTTTGAAATCACACGTATGATTTCACACCAAGTTGCCATCCACTAGTTCAGTTATCATATATTTAGTCAAACAGGCAGAAAATTCGAGCATGAAGTTGATGACTTAAAATTGATATTGATCGAAATTAGAAATCCCAACTCTCATTGGCCGATTCTGTGCGTAACCAATTTTACATTTTCGTTGACCTGATTTGCAACACCTGTAATAATGCCCTTGATAATCATACCTTACGGCTCATTGATATTCTTGACAACTATCAACTGTTTCATCTTTAAATAAGCCAACTCGAGTAACACAAACAAAAAAGTCATTATTTGATCAATAGATTACAAACAGTCTAGAAAATATAATTCTCTCGGGGGCTTATCCTTCGTTATTAAGTGACCATAGTCTAATTTATGCTGTTCGAAAAATTGGTACGCCCAGAAGTAATAACAAGTTTACTGAATCTCGAAATTTTAAAAAACTTTAATCAAACTGAATTAAAACTCTCTTCAGAATTCCAACTTGCCGCCTATTGGTTCAGTTAACAATGTTAACGACTGCTGGTCAAAAGGGAAAGGTGTCTTTTTGGAAGCTGTAGATAAGAACGTACTTCGTAGAACAATAAGAGTGCGAAATAAACTATCACCTTGAACTACCAAAAAGATTAAACAGCAAGTGTAAAACCGAGATCAAGCAAAGGAAAAGTCAATGGAATCGAATAAACCTGCGGTTCGGGATTACTCTCTCTTTTCTCCTTGTGCCCGATTAGGCGCATGAGGCCAAAATACACTTTCTCCAACCAGGTCTGTCCATTGCCATGTTTCTTGCCATTTCCCATGACGCAAATCCCATCTCCTTTCTTTCATGTTCTACTGTCCTTCGCCATGTAGTTCTTGGCCTTCCTCGTTTTCGCTTTCCTTCAGGTTGCCATGTTAGAGCTGTTCTGCAGTGGCTGTTTCTCTCCATACGTAGTACGTGGCCTATCCATTTCCACCGCCTTGTCTTAACCTCAGCACTGACGCGTTTAGTTTCAGTTCTTTTCATCAGATCTTCGTTAGAGATAATGTGCGGCCATCGAATCTTTCTTATTCTCCTCATGCAGGTAAATTGAAATGTATCGAGCTTTCGGGATTACTACAAAAAAGTTAAAAAAGTGAACAATCTGGTTACGCACACAAAATATTTTTCTGTAGATAAAAAAGACACGGAACAAAGCAAGCAGAACGTTCTAAGCAATCTAATGAAACACAAATAAAAAAAATACCCAAACAAAGGGAATAAAACTTTCACCAAATGAATCCAAAACAAACCCAGAAGGTTTTCCCGAGTACCTCGTAGCATAAACTTGGCGCCTTTATTGTTTTTAACGTGCATAAAAGATCTGCCAAGCTGCTTAAAATTAGGCACCGAAAGAATTTATACAGATGTCACAAGCCTAAAGATTTCTGGGTCACATTTTCCAGACTTTGAAAATGTGATAAATATTGACCTTCAGCATGTACTATTAAGGCTTGTTGCATCAGTGACAGTGCTCTTCCCCCTCACGTACATGAACAGCAGACAACGAACAAGCCCGGAAACCAGCAACAGCCACACAAAACTAAAGGCATAAAAATCAAGCCTCTGTTATTACTCACTGATTCGAATTATACACCCATTTAAGCCAATGTTTTATACCAAGACAAATCTTTGAAACACTGCATCATTTATCAACCTATAGATGCGAAAAAAGTCATTGAAGAAACAGAAGTAAAAGCACAAACATTCGCTCATATGACAAGCGACCATTAGATATTTGCAAAAGTTTTGATCTAAGCTTACTAAACGATAAAACTCATTGGGACTCCCTGGGAAGAGTTATATGTCATGGTAAAAAAGGTATTATCAGGAATTAAATCGATTACCCATAAAGGAACCGCTTCTTCCCTTAGAAAACAGCCCCATTTGTGTGTGGTTAAACAACGACTCCGCAAGAATAACTAATCTGTGAGACATCAAAACTAAAACAACTGTGCAAAACATTCCTACTTAATTTATTTTGAATGGCAATTCATCTAAACAATTCAAAATAGCATTGGCATCACCAAAAGTAAAATCACTACTTGATAAGTTTAACTGGAACAAAAGGAAGTACCTCAGTTTCAAGGCCATTAGTGATAACAAACACCTGGGAAAGGCAAAGAAGGAAAGATTGCAGCATTATGGGTGTTTCGCATGTTATCAACAGAATTAAATACGATTAAAGAAAAGTGAAACAGAAAACCGTGGACACGTAACACCAACCATACTCAAGGAATTGCACACCTTAAAAAGAATCAACGCTTATATAGCTTATAATGGTGTTAGTTAAAAAAAATCACTGAATTATGTAGATTTGAAGAATTCCGCCACTTCAGAACCACAGGGAGTGGTGCATGGGTTAAATCACTAATGTTTATAATTGCTCGAGGGTGTTGATATTTTCAATCGAAATATGTAAAATCCTCTTTCTTTCTACTCAAAGATTGCACCAATTTCAACAAGTTTCTTCAACACTGTGTTCAACTACTGATTAATGTTGCTTGACCAAGAAAAGTCTTCAGTCACTTTGCTACTACTTTTACTCGAGTCCATCTACAAGTTTTTTATCAAGTGCGTATGCAGATGATCTACAAACTACGACAAAGCACCCACATGTGAACAAACTGCTGCTTGACAAGACGGACGAGTTTCTTGAATGGACTGGAACTATGAAAACCAAGCCATCAATTGCAAAATTTAAATCACTTGCGCAAAAGAAATTCGATCCTTGTTACCCGGATAACAAGTTCATTGCGTCACAAGAAACTCTCTACTTACAATATCTGGAAAAGAAAATGACTTCATCCGAGACAATCATTTCGAATAACTTGACAGACTAATTCAATTTGACGTCGGCGAATCTAAAGTAAGGACTCTGAAGCAGGAGGAACTGTCAAATTGAATGAATACGATCGACAACTCACTGGTGGGAGAAAACATAAACTCCTGTCATCCGAAACTTTCTTAGTGGGTAAATGTTTGCCATGGTCTAGGCTTTTCAGCTAGCAGCTTTAGAGTGAATACGAGAACACAGAGCAGTTTGACAAACAAAACCAAAAGCAATGGAAAGGCAAACAAGAAGATTTACCGCAATCTGCAACAAACTGAGACATACACTTTTTTTATTAAGAACCTGTAAAATTTTGCCCAGCCTCAATGTTCTTATTTTGAGGGCCTATTTCAGCCTCAAATGTTCTTATTTTGTTCTTATTTGCAGCAGTTGCCATAACAAATGCTTCACCATGTAAAAATTGCTATGGGTGGCACGCGCGTGGCAGCAGTTGCGTTAGTGGCGACGGCTCGTATTTCTGTCCAACAATTACAAATATAAAGCAAGTAATTTTGGTCAGCCGATCATGACATATTTAAGTGCAACTCAATGATTTTAACCACAGGATCTAATTTCAAAACAAATTGCACGTTCAAATTTATCTGAAAGCTATATGTATTCAATACACCTAGCCTTGAACAGCAGTCTGAAAACCCAAGACAATTCAGAGAAGAAGGGGCAATCGAGTCTGTTGTTTGCGACGTGGTCGAACAACTAGTGCGAACCGTTGAGGCAGAAAAACCCAAGGGAGCAGAAGTTGAGACACCTGCTGTACAGGGGGTAACAATTAATACCTGTAGACGTGGTATGCACAAGAGGCACCGTTACTCAGCGTTGTTCAAGGCAGAGGTTATCACTTATTATGAAGCTGGGTCAAAGACAGTATTATGCATAATCCTGTTATAGTTGATCTCAAATTTGATATACTGTACTACTATTATGTACAGTATATATAACTAGAAATTAACAGTCACAACAAGAACCGTAATTGTGACTGTTGCATTTATTTTCTACTGTTTCAGTTCTTTTGAATCTATACTGCAGCAAGTTAGCTGTTGTTTGAACAAGTTGATACTTTGCCGGCAAATACTGTATTGCTTCTGTCAATCGAATCAGTTGAAAGTCTAGCAAGCAGTTGCGATTCTTAAAAGGTGGTGAAATTTGAAGTTAGTACATATACCTGTACAGTTTTTTCTTTCACATGTCTACATGTAGGTCCCAATTCCATTTTACTGTAAGTTCCTGAGTCAGATGGTGTATGTACATATTCAAATGATTTTTCAATAAAAGATGTCCGGGTTTGTTCTATCTTTGTAAGCTTAGATAAGTGCGGTGTCAGTTGCATTGTGCCATGCTTTTATGGATGAGGTCAAGACGAAAATGCCAGCATTTGGAATGCCCATTAGGTTGGTGCAGTAGCCAATTTTCACTGAAGACCCTATCCTGACCGATCCTGACCAGACTGGTCTGATAACATGACTATGTGAACCATGTTGTTCTTACTGCTACTAATTTTTTAAAAACATCTGCCGTACAGTTTTGATTTTCTTCTCTGCTCAATCAGTGTTTATAACTGCAGAAACTGAATGGAAACGCTATACCGCACTGAATTTTTCAATAAAATTTCAATTACATTTGAATCTAATGCCGAGCCTCAGTCGTTCTTAGCTTGTTATTAATTTTGAGCAAATTTGAGCCTCGTTGTTCTTATATATATAAAATTGTTCTTATTAAAAAGTGTAGTGATTCTTTTCACAATATTTATGTTACAGCTCCGGATTACGACTTATTACTAACTCGAGTGTTTGTTTTTTTTGCTAAACTTGCAGTGTTTTACCAGAGGTTCAATTGAGGTCGTCGGGCAATTTTTTCCAACTTATGCGACAATAGAGAAAAAAATTCACCATGAGAAGTGGCTGAAATTGGAAAAGATGTTTTCTTTTAAAGAACACCACACCAACTTGTCAGTGGAAGAAGTTAATTTCGGAAATAAGGCATTATCCTTTGCACACTGGGCAATCTAGAAAATTCAAGATCAAAATTTTTTTCCAGATGGAACTTTTTGTTCAAGATCAAAAAGTTTTTATTTCAAGATCAAAGCTTTTTTTCCAAGACCAAAAGTTTTTTCAAGGTTTTTTTTGCCTGTTTATTTTTTTGGTGTGGCCCTCATGGGACACCGTACTTTGGGGCCGGGGGTATGTCTAGCACGTGCACCCTTTGTGGTGGAAGAAAACAGCAGGGTATGTTTTGAGCAGCTACACAACCTCAACTCTAAGTGTTTCTGGGGAAGTTGAAAGAAGGCTAGGTTATGTTAAAGACTTGCTATTATTTCTTTTGATGTTTCCGCTCACTTTCACCTCACCGCTGCTTCTAATTTACATTCATTATAGTTTGCTTTATTCATATTTACTTGTTCATTTCTTATGTATTACTTTAATTTTATTTTATTTTAACCCGGATCTAAAATCTAGTAAGTAGGGCCACCCATAAGTGAAATAAGTGGTAGCAGTAGGTTTAAAGCCAAGAAACTATCATTACATTGATGACCTTACGGATACTTACCTGGTGAACAGTTTATTCATGTTATCTTGTGTTTCTTTCTTTTTTTCATTTACTCTGTTTATGATTATTGTTTTTAATTTGATATTTACTATTATTATTTTTTTATTTTTGTTTTATTTATATAATAATAATTATTAATATTATTATCATTATCATCATCAACATTATTATCAACATCGTTATCACTTACGCTTTACTTTTATTTAATCAAGGTTTTTGCCTCGGGCCACTGTTATTTACTCAAGTTCGCTCCTGGATGTCATTCGACACTATTTGACCACTGCTACGCGGATGACACCCAGCTGTATGTTTCCTTTTGTCCTGCAGATGAAACTGGTCAGTCGCAGGCTATTGCAACTATGGAACATTGAGTTCAGGTGTCAGATATTGGATGAGTGAGAACAGACTATTAATGGATGAAGCAAAAACTGAGTTCGTTTTTGTAGCACACAGCAGCAACTTATAGCTACTATGCTATCAGGTCGGTGTAAGAGCCCACCTTATGCGCGAAGAATTCTGGGTTGTCAAGCCTTCGGATTAGCTTCGACCCACTGATAAGTTTTACCTTTTACAAATTTACTACTACAAGAGTGTCACTAAAGCATTGGAAGAACTACTGAAACGACCTGGACTCGAGGAGTAATGTGAATAATCACAGACACGAGAGGCAAGTGAAGACATGTACAGTGATGTATATGATGGCAAGGTTAAGAAAAGCTTTGGAAACTGGAGAGAAACAAAACCATCTTTGGATTTGCCAAGGAGCTATGGGCTTATGCTTCATGTTGATTGGTTCCAGCCTTTTAAACACAGATACGATGCTTCGATTGGAGTGTTGTACGTCGCTTTCGTTAACCGACCAAGGCATATCCGATTTAAAAGAGCAAATACTGTTTTGGCTGGCACTATACAATCACTCATGAACAGCGATCCAGAATCACAGATCACGATTATGTCACAGGCCACGGGGTTTTCCTCGACAGACCACCGACTTTTGTTTGAGAATGTACCCAGCAAAAACGAGTGTGCGCAATCTCGGTTTGATTTTTTCCGAATTTATAGCCGGTGTTCGGCAATTGAAAATGGCCATTTTTTTCTTACATTGTACTTAAAAATCTTAACCATCAGAAAGGTAAGGAGGATATTTTCTTACACGTGGATCCAAATGGATGATCTTGTTTTAAGGACGAAGATGCTCAGTCTGAGAGCAGTGTCGCTGTGAAATACTCGTCTTTATTGCTTAAGTGCTGACTGATCCACGGAGTGACAGAAATTCTGCATCCAGGGAAAGAGGAAAACCAATGGTATGTAGATTTTAGCGCCATATTTTTAGTATCCTAGATCAGTTTTCTTGAAAATGAGAAAGCTATGTAAATGGAATGTCGATTCTGTTAGATGAAAGGTTTTAGAGCTATAAAATTACTTAAATTTTACGGCGTGTTTTAACCTCGTGTATTTTGAAAAACTTTCGCTTTCAGGAAATTTTTATTCTTGCGTTAAAACTTACATGCATGTGATAAAAATTAATTTTCCTGCTATTCATAGAGTTTTAATTACTTATTTGTCAAAAATTCCCATTTAAAAACAGAATTTAAGTGAAAACAGTGTTATTTGTTTAGGGATAGATTCCAGTTTTAAGAAATTGTTAAGAAATACTAATAAAGACCCCTGTCTTCGATCAACTTCTTCCTGCAATTTTTCCTTTCACTGTTTCACTGGCCAGAGTAAATAATTTTGTTCATGTGGTAGCTATAATACTAGATTTGCAGCAAAACCGTCGAACTGTATTGTATGATATGCAAGGAATACACTTGGAAACAATATGAAACTGTTCTTAATAGTAATATTCAAGTAAAAGAAAACCGAGTGAAACAGCCCTGTTTCAATCAGTATTAGTCGAAGAACAAAAAAGATTTGAAACTGTAGTTTTGTTCATAGCTCTGTTTTTTATAACATTTGAAAAAATATTTTTTTATTTCTTTAAATTTAAGTGACTACTTTCTCTAAACTTTCCTAGATTCTGCTAGTGGTATTGCCAAAATATTTTTGTTCACTCTTTGTGTATATGTGTGTGCCTTTGTATACCTAAGGGGGCTTCGACAAATCAAAAACAAAATAACGCCCAATGATCCAACCCCCTCCACCCCCCCCTCCTTCCTTAACGTCCACTCCATACATTTGTTGTAAAGTCAAATACAAACGAACAAATTGCAAAAACTATATAAACAACTTAAGTCCACCCACAAACATCGTCACTGATAAATATTTCTGAAAACTATTTCTAAAACTGCTTTAATGTCAAAACACTAAATGAAATATATCTATAAAATACTACTTCAATTATGGATAACATTGAAACGTGTCAAGGCAAGTCACCACGACACAAGCAAATTTCGTAAGCTTTTTAAAAACAAAGACGTGTTCTCTTACAATTGTTACTACAACAAAGTACTTGAAAACACCAGTCACGCCGTCCGGCTTTGACCACATATCTGACTCGTCTGCACGTAAAAGTCGGTAAGAAAACATGGAATGAAAATGTCGAAGCAGATAACATTATTTGGGACGCTTTTAGCGGAGCAGAAACGTCCGGAATACTATATTTATAACAACTCGTCAAACAGATATGAAAAGTTCGTGGAGAGGTTTTTAGAAGGCAGAGGTTGAGCGTAAAGCAGAAAAAGCAGATTATATCTGAAGACCAACGCTTTTGGACAGAGAAATACAGCAAAAGTGAAGAGGCCTTGAAAGCTTTGAAAACTTGCTGAGTGGAGAAGAGATAACAAGCCTGTCAGAAGCAAAGCAAACAGCTGGTAAAATTCAAGTTCGGTCATTCTTTGTAAATTTTGACCCAGCCACAAGTGAAAGCAAGGAGCCAGGTGGGCAGACAGCTTTCAAAACACACACAAGTCAATGTTGTGTCACGCAATCATCCTCCAGAAATTGCCAGGATAGTTTTGCTTTTAAAGAATTGTGTCCAGAAGTCATTTGTGAAGACGTTTCAAATAACACTTCTTTTATTTCTATCGCAGCTCCTTTAGCCATTGATTACTTTTACTTTAAAAACACAGAAGGAAGACTACGATATCAACAGTGCGCGAGGGGAGGAAAACCCAGCTCAAGGACAAGCTAATCCAAGTTAGACAAGGTCACACCTCCAAAAAAATATATACAAACTTTATAACCAAACAGCAACAAAAAAAAATATATCACCAGCAACAGTATAGGGCACTCAAACGCGAACATTCGTTAAAACCGCTCAGGATACTATCTAGCATGCAGAGAACAAGTCAGCTAGTGATTTGGCTGTAAGAAAAACTCACTTTCATTCGCATTACATATTTCATGAATTTTAGACCTCAAAAAGAAGTTTCGCAGATTTAACATCTCTTAATGACCCGCAGGAGCCCTGTAAAATATTATCCAACTTCAGTCTGTGGAGTACAAAAAACGCATATTTAGGCCTGGAACGAGTACAAATATCCAGCAATACTGTACATTTTTTAACGTGTTTGTTGTTATTTCTATTCTAAGAAACTGGTTTTACAAACAGGTTTTGGTGTTTCTGCCCACTGTTTTTATTAAACAAAATATAGCAAATTCTGAATATGGTGACAAGGAAAGAAAAGGTCCATCCATTAGATACTACTCAATTCTCAGGCCACAAGAACAAGTCCATGTCCATCCAACTTCGACAGTCACGGTCGAGCCCAGCTCTGTTATGTGTGTCAGTACCAGCTTTCAAGCAACAGCGTCATCTGCTGGTAGCGACTTCAAAATTTGTACCACCAACAGTTATAGCCAGCAGACGACAATTAAGTCAGTGATTTGTAATACCCTTTTATGGCAAAGGGACGTACTGTAGTGAGCATGTGGTCGGATTTCAGCCATGTTAGATGTTTGCAGTTCACTTGATTGACAATTTTTTTTTTGTATTTAAAAACATTTTTTTCTTTCCTTAAACTAGAAACATAATTTTTGACCAAAAGGGTGTTTGAGCACAATCAACTGCTTTTAGATGACATACAGCAACATGCAATGTTAACTGTATATATATCAATACATGTTCTTTAACAAAAAGAGGAAGGGTTAATGAAATGTTCAAACGTTCATTTAATAGTTATACATTTACAGCCTAACACTCATTATAGAACATCAGCAATAGCAAATCACAAAAAAGGTAAGTCTTTATTTCATTCACTCGTATTCCCTTTTCCTTTGAAGTATTTCATTTCCTTGGTGAACACACTTAATGTAATTTAATGTTTAACAAATGCTACGGCAGCAATACTTCATTTATTTTCAAATGTTTCATGCATAAAATTAGTTATAAAATTTTACTCTAAGATAACAACAAAAATGTTTTTAAAAATAAGGACACTGTTCATACATGTACATAATTAATATGTTTTCATTTTATGCAGGTATGGTCATGTGATGTTGAAGACCAATTAAATACTAACAGATTTTCTTTATTTCTACTTCAGATTGCACACCAATTCTGAAGGGTTATCTTCATTCATTAAGCCCAATAAAAACAACAATGAGCGATCGCTCAAATTACTTTGATTGTTTCATTCAAACGAATGATCAGCCCTAAGTTCATGTTGTCTGCTATGAACTTCATGAAATGAAAAGAATGGCTTCAAAAAGTTTCAGTGATGAAGAATTGCACTAATTCAAGATACTAAAATCGGCAAAAATAGTGCCAATATCAAAAGAATTTGAGTTCAATCCAGCACTTAGTTCTTCGCTTCACACCGTGAAAGAAGTACTGTCCGCTGATCAGCATAAAGCAATTGAAATCAAGGTTAGTGTCACGAGTAAAGCTGAAGAGAGGCAAAGGTGGATACACCTGTTGCAGATGGCACTGACACTATTTAACATTCATGTCATAAAATTTATTCTCAACACTTAAGAAAAACAAGCTTGCATACTAAGATAAGATAAGATGTTTTGTTACAAAAGTAAGCTTCCCTTGGCTCTTCAGGTATATTTACAATATTGCAAAAATTGTTTGTATGCTTGTATGACTAGAACCAGAAGCTCATAAGACTAATCTTATCAGATTCTGCAAGAATATATTACACCATCAATTATGCCCACTAGCCAAGTCACAAAAATTATTCTCACATTGTATCAATTTTTATATAAAGTACATGCACAGTTAGAGGTGATAAAATCCAAAAATAAAAAATTTACTGTGTCTTTATTACATAACATATATATATGTGTTTTAATAACATAATATATATATATATATTTATTAAATACGAAGCACTGGATACTGAAATTCCTGTAATCTGATTGGCTCTCTACTCACGGTATAAATCCTATATACCGCAATATGTCCAAATATGGAAACTGAAAATTTTATCACGGAAAATCTCCCCTTAAAATGGCCGAAAACTCGACTCGG
>JAOBRG010145547.1:7159-18719 GCA_027574985.1 Umimayanthus nakama | reverse complement strand
CCACCAATCAGCATAAACTTAGACTTTGAGATGTTAAGTGTTAGTTTGTGCTGATAAAGCCACTGTGCCAGTCTGTCGAGGTCTTCGTTTAACAAGGTCTGTAATTCATGGGCTGACTGAGAGGAGCAGTAAAGTGCAGTGTCATCGGCAAATAAAGTAACAGTAGTGTTCCGTAGACAAGCGGGCGTGCGTCTATCGAGATTTTGATGCACGCTCGCGCCATACAAAAGCGCTCGAAAAATTGCCAGCTATGTTCTAAACACATTTAATGGATAACAACAGAAATTGCTTCACGTTCCACAAAAAACTTGTTCCCACGTTATCTGTTGGTTGCCATGGAAACGTATTAAGGCTTAGACATGTAACCTACATACCAAAACCTCCATAGGAAACTGATTCAGGACAGTTCCAAAATATTAGCTACTTTAAAAACGACTTTGGTGCTGTACACAATTGTGTGCTATTAGACTCGTTTTCGTTCGACATGTTTTCATCTGCATGCTAAAAACAAGGAGTAATGGATAAGTAATAAAGTTGTCATAGCACTAGCTAAAAAAACTGGCAGCGTTTAGTTATGATAAATGAGGAATTGTTTCGTAACGTTCAGTGGTTTGAACAGAGAAAAAGAAAACAGGCGGTAGCCACCTTAAGGTAACAACACATACAAGCACTTTCTACAGGAGCTCTTTAACCACCAAATTACGAGGCCGATGAACCCAAAGCACCAATACATACCTCTTATTAGCCGAGTGCGAGGTCCTACGGGAAGTTATGGCAAACGACAAGGAAGGAAAAATAAGAGTTCATAACTTTCCGTACGGACCGAGAAAACGATGCTAATAAAATGTTTATTATGTATCTTTGTTGATTATTCGGGTTTTGGAAAGGTGATCGAGAGCTAGAGGTCCGTATGGCTTTTTACGGACCTAGAAATGACCAATCACAATACGCGAAAACAGTCAGCCATATACTAAGTTTTAGTATTACCATCTAACCACCATAAATATTCTTTATTCTATCTAATAAAAGGTAAAATAGAAAACATGTTTCTCTATTACGAATGCTTTTAACCTAAACAACCACCTTTATCGCCTGAAATAATAAATTACATCACAAAGATACATGGTTTACTAAAACTAACCACTTAATAAAGAAAACTCCAAAAGCTTAGCTCTACCATTACCAATCCACTTCTTAATAACACTGTCGTGATCCTGTTAAAGAATCTATTGTCATTTTGATTACGACCGTTTTTACTCAGTCTAAACACCTTTTAAACTTACAAGATATGTTTATTTGGAAAGTAGCCGCAATCTATTATGTTTTGAACTCAATTAAGCTTAACATATACACGTTTTACTCACCTGCTACACCAGTAATTTTCCTCTTTATCCTCTCTACCACATCCTTTCGACCCATTTCCTTCACAAGCCGGGAGAAGCGCCTTATTTTTATAGAAACATCAGGCGAGGGAATTTCCAAGGCTCTACTATCTACTTGCAGGTAGCGCGCCAAATTTGCAGCAACTTCTTCTGCAGCGGCAGTCTTGACATACTGCTCCGTCTCGCTTGACAGAACAATGGCGTTCTCTTGACTATTATCATCAATGGGAGACGGTAGACAAAAGTCCTTGGCAAGTACTGGGAAAATATCTATTTCATTTGATATTTTCCAACAGTTCAGAACCTCCTGGAGCTTGTCGATTAGCTGATCGTTAGATGGAGTAGAAGCGGGAAGTGGAGATCCTACAACATGCATGATTGTTCACCTGTTTAGTCGTGTTTTGTAAAGGTTCTTCCTGTAACGTTAGTGGTACTCTAACCCAAGCTCAAGCAAGCCTTTCGAGACTCTTTAAACATGATTTTAGTGTTAAGTTTAAAAAAGAGTAGCATATTTTCTACAACATAAAAAATGATACTGCGAAATAGAAGGTTTTAAGGAAACCGATCTCCAATATTTACCCGAGGCATCTTCAAGAACAATTGAGTTGGCATCATCCCGTGGTTGCTGAAACAAGTAAACAAAGAAATGAATAAAAGAATTAGTAAATAAATAAATTAAAAAAACGATTTAGTAAATAAACAAATTAATAAATAAACAAATAAAACAGTAAATAAATAAATTAAGTATTAATCAATTGATTAACTAGTTGATATAAAAACATAATTGTAGCTGGTCTATCAAAAATGTCTTACAAGTTTCTTGAAAGGCTACCAGTTTTGCCATATTAACATTTCGTATCTCATTCATGAGTACATTGACAGTTTTCTAAATGTGTAAATACACACGAATATTTTGAAAACTGAATACTGTAGCAAAACACAGCCTCAAAGTACATGAAAGTAAATATAAACGCATATTGCTTCAAGATTAAATGACATAATACTTTTCCTTTGCTCTGATCAGTATTTCTCTTTACTAGAGTACAAAAAATGGTTCAATGTAGCATTTCTGTGCCTACTAGTAAACCTCAAAGTGTCTCTATCACAAATATTTTTTATTTTCGTGCCAAAAATGCCCAATTTGAATTTTTCTTCGTTGGTAAATTAGCGATCGAATATGGTTTCACAATGACCGAACAAAATCACAACGCTTATAACGTCATGCCAGGGACTCGATGAGAAGCTTTGTAAACTATTTCTCTGGAAACTGCTCCAGAGTTTATGTTATAGATAAAATTTGCAGCCCCAAACCATGTATTTCAAATGCTTGATATTAGGCAATAGCAGACGAGTTTATGGTTTGCCAATGAGAGTGTTATCGGGACCATTCTTCCTTTTTCTAGGTCATTTTTGAAGCTGAAAGTGATTTTTGAACTCGTTTGATTGCTAACTTCTCCCTAAGGAAAATACGAATCAAACATTTTTTGGCAACGTAGCTTAGAATGTTGCGAATATCCGTAATAGGAAAAAAACTTAACGTGACAAAACCTTTTTAAGGTTAGTCTTGACAGTCAAAGTAACGCGAAAATGATATCTGAAACTAAACTTTTTAAAAGCCCTAGCTCTTTACTCGGGCCGTAAGGCACCGAGTGTTAGATTCGAAGCTGGTTCTTTTTCGTCGTGTCGAGATGGTATCGCGGGCGCGCAAAATTGGCATGCGGTTTTATAAACAAAATGGCGGATGACACAATATTGAGCGAAATACTTGAAGAAGAGTAATTCGAAAAGTATTGAAAAGATACATTGCTTTCCTTACTGGGATTCGCCGTTAACAAGACAAATTATTCAGTCAAATATGGAATCGTTGTGCGTTAAAAAGATTGCTGGATCAGTCACTCAGTGAATGGTCGATCGCAGCGTCTCTGTCAGACAGTGAAACAGACTGTCGCTTGGTAAGATTACTGGATCAGTGGATGACCGATTGCACTTTCTCTGTCTGACAGTGAAACAGGCTGTCACTTGGTAAAGGTTGTAGAATAACTGAGAGCAGCGAACACCATGGTCTGAACTATAAGAAGCAACTTCCATGAACGAAGAACGGTCTGTAAAACGGCTTATGGTACTTTGCGAAACGAAACGAAACGAAATATTTTGTTTCGTTTTGTTTCGCAAAGTACCAACTCCCAGGGCCCGATTAGTACTTTGCGAAATATTTCGTTTCGTTTCGCAAAGTACCAACTCCCAGGGGCCGATTAGTACTTTGCGAAATCATTTCTTTTCGCGAAGTACCTACTCCCAGGGCCCGATTAGTATTTTGCGAAATATCTCGTTTCGCAAAGTACCAATTCCCCGGTCCGGCTTACTGTATAATCAGCAAAAATAAACAGAAAGACAGCGAAACAAACCCAACGAAACAAAGCAAAGCAAACCCAACGAAACACGGGATTTATAAACACTAGAAGACTAGAGATTTCAATCGTTTTTAAAAATAAAACCATTCTTACTTCTGCCGTAGTTCTTTGTCTTGTTTTGAAATAAACATCTTTCCGTGTTTCCACAGCTATATGCTTGGTAATTGTTTTTTAAATGACTGATACAGTGCACTCTTCGTTTTCTACACATTGATTCACCATTTTTTAAAACTACACGTGGCCTGCATAAAATGCAACGGGTAGGACTAAGCTGGCAGATTTTCTGGATTATTTATCGCTTTGATATGGTAAGCTATAATTTTCTTGCTTTCTTTTGATCGTTCATTCAACCTTGAAATTAAGAAAAAAAAACGTATGTTTGCTTCAAGAAAAAAAAGAGAACAAAAAAAAACGGTCCGGGTCCACCGGGACTCGAACCCGTGCTATTCAGACGCCTCAATGGCTTGAATTGATATAGGGTAACACGAATGTGGTCAGGAAGTTGAACTTAGGGGCGAACCATTTGATTTTTGAGGGGGGGGGGTGGACTTTTTTGCAAAAAAATTTCCTGCAAGCCAAGTTATCGTAAAAAAATCCTGCAGCAACTGGTGAACGAAAAAAAATATCCTGCATCATATTCCCAAGGGAAAAAATGTTGCAGTTCATAAAAATATTCGTGCTAGTGTTTTGTGTAAAAAAAAAATATTCTTGCACACTATGGGACATGAAAAAAAAAACTTCCTGCTCACTAAAAAGCCCCCCCCTCCCCCTCCCCCCTCAAAGATCAAATGGTTCGCCCCTTAGAGGTTCGATTCTTGGTGGAAGTGTGCCGATTTTTTTTTCTTTTTTTCTCAGTAGTTTTTTCTCATGAAGTCATAAGAACTTCATTTTTCCAAAATAAATGGTGGATACTAAGGTTGTGTATGAGGGTTACCTTTGGTTTATTTGCTCTACAGTTTCAAAATAGGCTTGTTGCACTATATTAATTACTGCGGCCCGAGTTTAGGCTACTAGTAGCCTCTTGTTCGCCAGTTAACCTACTGAAAGTTTAGTTTATGCTCTAACCGGCAACAGACATTAAAACGTGCCAACATTTGCCGTGTAAAAACGTCAAGATCAACTATTAAAATGGCTTTTTGTTTGTTTCTCCTTCTTGCATGTGATCAGTGTTGCGAGTATCTTGCCTTACCTGCGAGTCCATAACTCCAAACCAAGGAGAAAACGGATGTAGAGGGACAACTGAATCGCCAGCTGGACATCTGGTACATCTGAGTGGTTCGTCTAGTAGCTCGTCCACTTCTTCAACAGAAAAGAAATGACTGCACTCGTCCTGTCCGCAACCTGCCTTTTGATGCTGATCACAGGGTTTTTCTGATGATTTCCAGCACTTTGAGCATCGAAAACAGAATTCCCATTTCATGTCTCTCATCCACGGGAACTCAGTTCGCATTTCTTCGATGGTAAACTTGAGCTGTTCTTTTACTGTGTAAAAGAGCTGGTCTAGACTTTGCTCAATTTTTGCATCTTTTTCAGTGGTTACTCCAAGGACGGCTGCCATGACTGTACAACTCCGCTCAGAGAGCACAATCGAATTGTTTTCAACATAGTACCGGGCCATATTTCTGTACAGCATTGGCTGGTGTTTCTTTGAAAACAATTCTATGCACCGACGAGCAAAGGACACAACGAGCCTTTGGAAAAATCCAATTGGAACATAACCATCGACAAAACGGATAAAAATTGGAGGAACACTGGAGGTAAATAACAGTTCATCAGGGTTTCTACAGGTCATCAAAGCTGAGGGAACCAGATAAGTTTCATTACCATAGTTAGAAGGCCACCTAAGCAGCAGACAGAACTTTTCCATGATGCCTATCAATGCTGGTCTCTCTATACTTGGGTTGACCAGGTTCTGCCATACATGGTATACAAGTTGTTTGGAAAGTATTCCCTTAGCCTCAAGCGCATTCCAGTGACCCGTATAACCTCGCTTTTGATGTTCTCTTGGTTTGACCGTGATAACCTCCTTGAACACGTCAATAAGCCACTGAGGATCCAAGAACACCAATTGATCCAACTCCTCTGTGTCTTCGAAATGAACTAGAATCTTCTGGTCGTGCAAGAGGTTGAGGAGAGTTCTGAATTGAAGTTCATCACTGATATCACATTTTTCACCAGCAATTGTTCGTGCTTCTTTTAACGTCATATGTTTGTGGCCTTTAGCTCTCAGAGAAAGAATAGTTTTCTCGAACTGATACCATTTAAGAGGAAAAGGTTTCTCGTTTCTCGCCTTCAGAAACTCTCCAGCTACTTCACATATTGTTTCTCTAAGGCGTTTGATTTCTTGGTCTTCTTTGTCTGCGGCTACACCAGCAAGAGTATTGTCTACAATGAAGACGTCGTCAACCAAATGGCCTTCATAAGCCTTGCCATCAATGCTTGACCGGATTTCTCTAGCAATTTCTTTTGCTCTGCCTTTGCAGTCAGAAAGCTTATCTGCGTGGGTACAAACAAGCATCACTGGAGGGAGCTTCGTGGAAAATTTCTCGACATCAGATTGTACAGTGGTGTCACTGTTTTGATTGACTGATGCAACTGAAGACATCCAAAAATGAAGGTTGTCCAAATTAGTCTTGCTACACTCAATGTCTTCCTTGCACTTTATCTTCCCCTGTTTCACTTCACAAACTGCTTTTGTGTGAAGATCGTTTGTCAGATTGTGCACCAGAAGGTATATTGCCCGTGGTGACAAAAATACGGGATGTGTGGCATAAAAGATTGCTTGGCCAGCAAAGTCCCAAAAACTTAAGTACAACTCACGTCTGTCTACATTTGGCAGTTGTTTCAAGACATTTAGGAATATTTTATCCTGCAGTGCTTCTGTAGAACCAAAGTTGGACGTTTTAACTTCCTTTTTCGAAATTGTTGCAGCTTGATCATTTTCATCAACGCAAGATTCCTCCTTCAAGTTTTGTGCAGCGATTCGTGCAGCCTGACGTTCAAAGTACTTGGTTTGATTATGCTCATCGTCACTGGCCTCAACTTCCCCAGTATTGATGTTCCAAACACTAGCATTAACTTCGCAAAAGGATGGGTCGATCTCAATACCGGAAGTGCTGTCTTCTTCGCAGTTAAACGCTTCTCTTATCAGAGATTTCCTCAAACTTGTCTTGCCACTTCTAGCGTGGCCAATCAGCATCAGAGGAAGACGACGTTCGAAAGTAACACCCTGTTCCAGGGCCATGTTGTAGGCTTCAAGAGCTTCTTTTCCCCTTGTAATGATTTCTAAAGGAACTAATGAAAAAAGATTACGTTAATTTTTTTTGTTAATAAGTAAGCGATTAGAAGTAAGTTAAATTGTAAAACTTTAGGATGTAATTCTCGATTTAAGTTGTCCAACACACGTATGGCAATCCAACTGTATAACTGTTATCATAATAACAGTAGTAATAGTAATAACAATAATAATAATAATAAAAATAATGATAACAATAATGACAATAATAACAGTCAGTATTATTAATACAGTAGCAGTAGTAGTACGTCATCCCAATAAAGTCAATTGTTTCTGTACTGTTGCTACTATAAGTACTAATAATAATAATACTCATAACAACAGTAACAATAACATTACAACTACTAATACTACTACTAATACTAACAGTAATAGTAATAACAATAAAATAATAATAACTACTGCTACTACTGCTGCAACTACTCCCCAAGTGATACCAGCAGTGTTCCTAAAAGTCAGTAGTGATAAACGTCTGAATCCTTAAAAATACTTACACGAGGCAGTCTGTTGGTCTGCAACTGTACATGTAACTGCTGTGTTTTTTCTTCCATCTGTTCGCCCAGTTTTATCCATTGCGACATTTGTTTCTGTTGGCAATGACCCGGTACTCTTGGATCTATAATGTGTTGAATCATCTTTGGTCTTGGGAGGCTTGAAACTATAAACGAAACAACCAAAATTGGATCTCTTTTATAGCAGTTATACTAAACCAGTACTCAGCAACCTTTTCAATAGAGGAATGTTGGCTGTTTGAATTGAATGATATTGCATCAATATTTGACTTGCCAAAATTATACTTCTTTGCCACTTGGGACTTCAAAAGGAAGAAAAGGTTGGGGAAATACCATCTGAGATGACAGAAGGTTAAAGAATTCGTTCAAGTTTCCGGAAAACTAGCAGTTTAAATCTTGACGCTTGGGTACTAGGCTTTTGACCCCTTAGGAATCCTCTGATAGCAGGGCAGAAAAACAAAAAAATGTCGAATGCCCGGGGGTCTACCGGGGATAGGGGCTCTTCGATAAACAAGATACGTTCTTTGGGTTTTTGGGATAGTTAGAACCCGTGAGTGCGATTGAAGTTCTTCTTGACAGTTCAATAGACTCCGTGTCTTTGTTTTTGCAGGCTTAAGGCCCACTAATCATCTTTGGAGTTCATTGGAGCCTTGAAACGCAAAGCAGAAAAACCTGATTTGAAAAGTAAACCTGCACGCATTAGGTTTTTACATCTATCTTCTCATTTCACTTTAATTGTGTTTTGAGTTTAACGTTTTTATATAATTAGGAAGGATCCAGTCCGGTCAGTACAAAACTGATGTATGATTGTGAGGAAACCCTAGTTCTTGGTAGATGAACAGCTACATTTTTTATATATGCTCTTTGTTGAGCGTATAATGTAGTTTGTATGAATATCTGATCTGCAGCTCAAATAGAGTGGTTATTGCGTTCCTTTGTTAAACTTCACTTCAATAACAAGATATCTTCTACATGATTTTGGCTAAAATTTTGAGTTTGTCTAGCCTGCGAGTTTCAAATCTGCGAGTTGCGAGTTAGGAGTGGCGAGCTGCGAGCTGTGAGCTACGAGTTGCCAAGAGGTTAATTCTTGTATCATTTTGCTGCACATCTATCAAAGCCAAAGCGTCCACTTAGAATCCGACTCTAACATGCAAGCAAGACATTGAGAAACATGCCCGTTTCGCTGATTACTTTCATGGCCTTGCGTTGTTTGGAGCTTATCAATATAAAAACACCCCAAAGCGATTTGCCTGTGTGCATGATTTTGAGTGATTTACTATCCAAAGCGTCTATCAATATGATCTAGATTAAAGTGTAACAGCTAAAATCCTCAAAGTGAAGTAGTGTATTCTTTGACAGTGCAAATTTGATGTAAATGTTAACTCTGAAATTCATTTCAAAAATAGCTGTGGAGCGAGGTTCAAGCACATTTTATGACAGATCGCATGCGTTATGCGTGATCTACTCAAGACCACGTGGGCGTCCCGGTACGGCACAGTGGTTAGGCCATAGGAATATCCTCCATACCCACGAAACTAAATGCTTGCATAAATTGGTTTGAATTAAAATACGATACAAAGTAAGTTTTGAGTTGTACCTGAAAATTACGTCAGATGTCAAGGGGCGCACGGGGGCTGACTTGACTTGGTCCTGCTTTTCTGATGCAACGTTGTTTTCATCAACCTAAAGAACAATTCAAAAAGCAGTTTTACACGTTATTTAAAACCAAGCGCGGGTTCATCAAGTACAATATTTTGGTTTGACAAAAGGGTTTGGTTGAGATGCTAAAATATTTATTCAATTGGCTTCTGATATTCCAAGGCAAGGTTACTTTAGAGAATGCTGGATATCATTCGTTATCATCACCTATTAATTACAGGGAAAGATACTACTAATACTGCAACTGAATACTATAAAGAATAGTCTCAAGTTTCTAAAATTGTTAATAGGTTTACGTTCAGCAATCCTTACGAAACGATACACTGGAAACTGTGTCGGCTGTCTGTCTACTAGGCATCTATCAACTGACTGTGAGCCGTTTGTTGGTTAGTTGTTGGTCAAGTGTCAGCCGTTTGTGGGCAGACAGTTTTGTTGTAAAATCTCCGTTGTCTGTCGGCCATCTTTCGGTAAGGTGTCAGTGAGTTCCTTTGGATTGTCACTGAAAAGTCAGTGGACGTTGGCTGGTCGTAGGTTGGTTGCCGGTGGGCTGTAAGTAGGTTGTTGGCAGGTTGTTGGTGTATTATATTGATGGGTTGTTGGTTGGTTGGCTCTTTGTGTATTGTTGGTGGTTTCTCGGTAGTTTTTTGGTGGGTTATTGGTTGGTTGTTGGAGGGTTGTCAGTGGGCTGTTGGTTGGTTCATGCTGGTTTGCTGCTGAGTTGTTGGTGGACTCATGGTGTATTGTTTGTTGGTTATTCATGGGTTGTTGTTTGGTTGTTGATGGGTTGTTGGTGGGTTGTTGATAGCTTGTTGGTAGGTTGTTGATAGCTTGTTGGTGGATTGTTGGTAGCTTGTTGGTGGGTTGTTGGTAGCTTGTTGGTGGGTTGTTGGTAGCTTGTTGGTGGGTTGTTGGTAGCTTGTTGGTGGGTTGTTGATAGCTTGTTGGTGGGTTGTTGTTAGGTTGTTGGTAGGTTGTTGATAGCTTGTTGGTAGGTTGTTGGTTGGTTGTTGGTGGGTTGTTGATAGCTTGTTGGTAGGTTGTTGATAGCTTGTTGGTGGGTTGTTGGTAGCTTGTTGGTGGGTTGTTGGTAGCTTGTTGGTGGGTTGTTGTTAGGTTGTTGGTGGGTTGTTGGTAGCTTGTTGGTGGGTTGTTGTTAGGTTGTTGGTGGGTTGTTGATAGCTTGTTGGTGGGTTGTTGATAGCTTGTTGGTGGGTTGTTGGTAGCTTGTTGGTAGGTTGTTGTTAGGTTGTTGGTGGGTTGTTGGTAGCTTGTTGGTGGGGTGCTGTTAGGTTGTTGGTGGGTTGTTGTTAGGTTGTTGGTGGGTTGTTGATAGCTTGTTGGTAGGTTGTTGTTAGGTTGTTGGTGGGTTGTTGTTAGGTTGTTGGTGGGTTGTTGGTAGCTTGTTGGTGGGTTGTTATTAGGTTGTTGGTGGGTTGTTGATAGCTTGTTGGTAGGTTGTTGTTAGGTTGTTGGTGGATTGTTGGTAGCTTGTTGGTGGATTGTTGTTAGGTTGTTGGTGGGTTGTTGGTAGCTTGTTGGTGGGTTGTTGGTAGCTTGTTGGTGGGTTGTTGATAGCTTGTTGGTGGGTTGTTGATAGCTTGTTGGTGGGTTGTTGTTAGGTTGTTGGTAGGTTGCCGGTTGGTTCTTGGTGGGTTGTTGATAGCTTGTTGGTGGGTTGTTGTTAGGTTGTTGGTGGGTTGTTAGTTGGTTGTTGGTGGGTTGTTGGTTGGTTGTTGGTGGGTTGCCAGTTGGTTCTTGGTGGGTTGTTGATAGCTTGTTGGTGGGTTGTTGATAGCTTGTTGGTGGGTTGTTGTTAGGTTGTTGGTGGGTTGTTGGTTGGTTGTTGGTGGGTTGTTGGTTGGTTGTTGGTGGGTTGCCAGTTGGTTCTTGGTGGGTTGTTAATAGCTTGTTGGTGGGTTGTTGATAGCTTGTTGGTGGGTTGTTGTTAGGTTGTTGGTGGGTTGCCAGTTGGTGCTTGGTGGGTTGTTGATAGCTTGTTAGTGGGTTGTTGATAGCTTGTTGGCGGGTCGTTGTTAGGTTGTTGGTGGGTTGTTGGTTGGTTGTTGGTGGGTTGCCAGTTGGTTCTTGGTGGGTTGTTGATAGCTTGTTGGTGGGTTGTTGTTAGGTTGTTGGTGGGTTGTTAGTTGGTTGGTTGTTGGTGGGTTGCCAGTTGGTTCTTGGTGGGTTGTTAATAGCTTGTTGGTGGGTTGTTGATAGCTTGTTGGTGGGTTGTTGTTAGGTTGTTGGTGGGTTGTTGATAGCTTGTTGGTGGGTTGTTGATAGCTTGTTGGTGGGTTGTTG
>JAOBRG010145546.1:0-34230 GCA_027574985.1 Umimayanthus nakama | reverse complement strand
GAAAGTCTGCAAAAGTCACAAAAAAAGATCTCTCCCCCAAATATTTTGAACCTGAGAATACTGATGGTTAATGTTTATTGTTTTTATCACTACTATTTTTGTTATTATTTTTTTATTACCAGAATAAAAATTATATGTTTGCAGTGAAATCTGGTGGCCAGCAACTTATAATACATTTAATGCCTGATTGAAAAAGTATTTCATCCCAGGCCAAATGGTACACCTAGAATGAAAAGGAAGTAGCCTTCGTTCTAATTTAAGATAAATATGGAATGGTCCGAGGCTTCCAACATTGTCATTAGATTTGAGGTTGTACAAGTCTAGATAAATCTAATCAAGTGGACAAATACCAACTGGCGCATAAGTAAAATGGGACTCACTTCTCCTAAATTCTTGGTAGAGTTGTACAACCGGGTGCACCTGTAGTTTTTATACTCCTTCAATGTTGGAGGTGTCATCTGGGTGTCCTGGTCTCCCTCCCTCTGTCTCCCCCTGGGATAACTGCTCTAGTATGAATACCATCATCTGTGCCATTGATAGAATAAAAGTGTGAAATAGTTGGAAAATTAGAATGCTTCCGCACAAGCTCTTTTAAGAAAATTTTTTAGGCTGCTAAGTTTTTTGCCAACACATCCAAAATATTGGTTTACTTTTCATCATGTGTAAACCCTTATTTTGCTCCCTGAATGTAGTGAGAGCTACTTTTATAACTTGCACGAGTTTTTGTTACAAGTTTAGAACTTTTGCAGATTTGTGGTATTTTTGTCTTGCAAAATGTGGAGGTCGATTTATGCAAGGAAATTCTAAAACTTGCAAGTTTTGGCTAAAAATCAGGGGTTCAACTTATACACTGAAAATATGGTACCATATACAATAAATCTCCATTGTAAAGCTTCGGTTGTTATTATTTCTTTAAACAAGTTGCAATCTTAAACTTTTTCTTGCGACAAATATATTTATAGGAGGGACTTCATCTGCTTATATGATATTGTATGATTGAGTGTATTGTAAATTTTGCAGATGAAACACGTGCAAAACACTCCTAACAGAGAGACTTGCTAGCATCACAAACTTTATACATTTACACAAATGGTAAAAAAGGGTTAATCAACTGACAACTCAGTGAATATAACCGTTAGCCTGAGACTAGTATCACCCAGGATAATTATAATTAATGAATTTGGCATTGCCAATAATAAACCAGTTTCGTATTCCCGGTTGCTGCTGATTCAAATGACTATAGACTCGTTTTTACAGCACAAGCCTCGCCTTGATGATAAATATTCACAAATACCGGCGAGATCTGAATCTCCAACAATACACAGAGCTGTGAATAGCTCATACCCACTCCGGAATTTATGAATGTTTAACATCAAGTCGAGGCTCAAGCTGTAAAAATTGAGTCTATAGTCATTGTAATCAGCGGCAACTGGGAATACGAAGCTGGTCTATTATTAAACAGCTTACAGTTCCAAAACTATAACCATCTGTATGTCAACTAGAAAGTCAACTCAACATTTGAAAATATCAAACACAATTGGCCCTTAAGATCTGTAAATCAGTTGTCAAATAAACTGCCAAACCAAACTTCAGAAGCACTCTTGATAGCTGCGCTTAAATACAGAAATATTCTCTTTAGACATGAATGCTGTCATGGGAGGGCGAGATCTCACTTCTGTTTTTAACACTTCTTGATTTCAGCACTTTGTGCTAAGTTTTTACCGTCACTTAGTACATGCAAAAGCTTTTCACTAAGGAGCACCTAAAGACAGGCATTCTCTGGGGGCTGGCTACACTGTACTGATTCACTCAGTCTTGTGGCTTCACTGCTTGTTTTTCCTTCTCAACTGACTAGAACACTGAGCTTTGCAGACAAACCAGTGGTATTAGAGGGACCACAAAACGAGCATTGTGTATCACAAGAAACATTTTTGTAGTTATTCTTTCAATGCCCTTTATCACTACAGTTTCTTAGGTTCCAGTTAGTGTCTCTAGCCCCTGATAAATCTCCAACTCATAATCTACCTGTTCCATTTCTTAATAGAACTTTCATCTTTTTGAAACAGCTGCGTTTGAACCAAGAAATTTTAACACATCCCTTTTGGTTGCTTGAAAAGTGCACTTTTGAAACCATCTTTTTTGTTCTAGTGCATCGGAGGTGCAGGTGTTGCATTTTTTTGAAGCCCTGGTCAATAATGAAATGCTTCTCATCCCCTTAACATTTGATTTGACATATTGCTAACTTCTCCTAAACTGTCTCAGTCTATACTTAGTTTCCTTGTGTTGAGCTGCCAGCTTCAATCCCAGATTACATTCAACAGAAAGCCTGTGTCATGTGCTCGATTCAACCCTAAGTACTTATAATAGGTAGTTCAAGCAACACCTATAAATAAAGTTTCTTCAACAGGACAGTCAAAGAATGGAATGCATCCAATTTATTTTGTTTGGACAATATAAGTTAGAAGAATTTAGCGTATATACTGATAAACTGTCTAGGGCTTGAAAGTGTAGATCTCAGATAAGCTAATTAATCAGGTAGAATTTTTTACAGTACAGGTACAATCAACATTGTTTTGATAGAAAAACAATTGAAAAAACTATGTATGTGGAAGATTGTAGTCATTTTGCCCTTGAGTGTGGTATTTTGAGATTTCTTGTGGTGCTGACAGCATGCTAATCAATAAATTTGTGTTTCCGTATTTCATAGCTCGCACTCTGAGAAAACTGCTGCATCATGGGAATGTTTTGAAGGTGAGGGCAATAGTTCACCTTTCATAAATATGTGCAAAGTATTCTATGGCTAAATGGGGCTGATTTTGACTGACTTGCCTCGATTGACCATGAACATAAAATTGGATTGATTGGCATGGTGTAGCCAGTGCTGGCTAGCGGTGACCATGCCTGGTTGGCTGTGGTAGAGGGTGACCAACTGTAAACTTCTCTCATCACTGTACAGAATGGCATACCTTTGAAAAGTTTGCTGTTTATGTCAAAAATACATTTCACTGATTTACGGGTCTGATATTCAAATGTTTTAAAAAAAGGACCTTGATAAGGAATTTTGAGAGGTTTTTAGTTGCACTCTATAAAATTAAGCGTAGAAGATGGTGTTACATAATTTTCTATTTCTCAGTATAAAATTTGGACTGAAGGTGCACTTGTATTTTCGAAATTGTAGTTCATGGTTCATACCACAGACACTGTTTCTAACCCTCTGGAGCTACACACTATGCTGTCAGTGTACATTAAACAGTCTTGATATGAGAATGTTAATTTTGTCTAGTTGAGACGAGATGGTGTGCGTTTGTTCATGCTGTGGTACCAGGCTCTTCAGGAGAACAGCGATGAACAATGCCAGCTGATATACAGCTGCATCATACCTGGCTTTCCAAACCCTGTTGACCTGTTTGACTGGGGGAAAAGTCTATTGAGCCATGCTGACGCTGAGGAACTAATCCGAGACATCCGTGGTCCAGACAGAGAGGATGATGGCGTCCCATCAAACTTGTTCTACCATTCTGGTGAAAGGGACACTGAAGGTATGTACACTGTCCAGTCAGTGAAACAGATACCTTTAGATTTGACTATGAGTATATCACTTCTTATCTTTTAAACTCATAATGCTAGCTACGTAGTCTTCAGCAATTCTTGCAGTAAACAGGAGTCCATGACTACCACGAGATTTCGCTTGGCAGTGGTTTTGTGATTTCCTGTCAAAACTTTCATAGTAAATCAGTTCAGCTCATGCCTATTTTTCATCACAATAATGATGGAATAAAACTGCATCACACACGTTTCTATCCAGTTTTGGAAGTATGCTGTAAAGTGGCAGAACACTGGAAAGTGTTGAGAGAAAACGAGGCAGAGTGGAAAGTTGCCCTCAGCAGATCAGCACGCTCATTTTGCTGAATCTCTTTTCAAATGTCTGATACCAAAACGGCAAAACTCATACAAAAACTTTCAGAATGACAACTCAAAGATAGTCCTTGACCACCGCAAGGTCACTACCCTAAGCAGAAAGGGCTGAAATTGAAAATGAACAAGATTTTCCACTGGGCTGTTGTCTATAGCCAATTAAGCTTCCATGTTCCACAAGTTTTTGAAATCAAGAATAGTTTTTATCCAAGGTAAAGTTGACTTGCCTAGTATTAACAGAACTACGTTAGTGAGTAATTCTTTCCAGCACAGTAAATGCTTTGTCCAACCAAACAGAAACAAGCTAAATTCCAAGGGACTAACTCCAATTTCTTTTTCAAGACTAGGAACTCATTTTTACCTTTCCTTCCTAGATGAAAACTGTTTCCCTGTCGTTTGTCAACAGGTGAATGGTGCACCCATGATGAAGTTTTTCCAATCTATCCTAACCCTCCCAATGAGAGGCAACCTTCTAGAGAACACTTGACAAAGTTCTTCATGGACAGAGTGCTGGACTGTATGAGTACTCAGGTATTGACTAGTTATTGTACATGTAGCTATGGCTAGTGTGTCAGACTACATGAGTATACAGGTGTTAACAAGTTATTGTAGCTATTCCCAATGAACAGAGTGTTGGACTGCATGAGTACACAGGTATGAGACCAGTTATTGTTGCTTCAGCCAATGTGTCGGACTGCATGAGTATGCAGCTGTTCACAAGTTACTATAGTTTATGACGGATTGCTAGGTGCTTGATTTTGTTGAGTTGATGAATATTAACTGCATTTGAAATAAATTTTGTTCTGTGTACTTTAGATGATCCTTATTGAGTGGTCAGACAAGAGCAAGAGGGAGTATGCTTTCCACTTCTTGTTTGAAAACTTCAAGAAGTTCTATCTACCTTATGTCTTTCCTGACTGGAATCCAAAAACAATCTTGTATGACACGACAGCAGGTATGGTAATGTATACATAATTTATAAATGTTCTAGGAGATTTTGTACACAACTTAAAGCTAACTCGAGGGTTTTGTATAAAAGGGGCAGACTGAAACAGAACAAATCTTGAATGCCCTCGAAAGTCAGATCTTTAAGTTTTATTTTCATTTTCAGTGATTAAAAAATCCCTTAAATTTAGGTCTTGATTATTGAAAGTCCCTGCTTGTTGAATCTGCTGTAGTGGCTTTTTCTATTCGTGCAGCTAAAGTCGGATTATCTAGTTAAAAGCAAAATACTAAGTTCATACATTTGTGAACGTTAGACCAGAGACTTCACAGTAAAAGTCCTCGACTTCAGTGCTAAATGATACTTGAAATTTTTTGGATTCAGTGCCCAAAAGTCTTTGAAAGACCTTAAAAGTGCGTGGAACAATTGTATGATACCTGGAAGCACTATAATAGGACTATAGTATTTAGTTGCTTTTTGCACACTGTTTGAATTTAGTTGATGTTTTTGTAGATGTTCAATCCATCTGGAAGTCCATCAATGTGGATGACAACACTAAACAAGTCCACCTGGTCAATGTGCGGGAATCTGTGCTGCGGTGGTTTGTGGCATTTACTGTTAGGTTTAGAAGGACAAATGAAGCAGGAGCACCAAACAGTCCTTCCATAGTCAGCAAGTCCATGGACTCCATTTTGACGGCAGGATCCTCCTCAATGGGAAGCATGCAGCTGACCACTCCAGCGGAGGGTCAAAAGCCTAGTGTCAAGAACATGGAGTATCTGCATGCTGCATGTGATGTGGTTAGAAATGTTCTCTACTCAACGAAGGAAAATGTGCAACTGCTTCATGAAGTTTTCAGACAGGCAAGTAGAACTTAGCAAAGACTTTTAATAGAAAGACTTTATTTTTCGGTGTTGGAAAATAAACAGGATGTCATTGCTGTCAGTGTAAAGTTAATGTTTATGTATTGTATATAAAGAGATTACTAGTCATGTGATAGAATAGAAATATAATTTTTATCTTGTTTGATAGGTAGAAACCAATTCATGAACAATCACATTCTTTTAGTTATAAAGCTAGAGAAAAACTCTTTTTGGTAACTTTTAAGACAACTTTGAAATATATTTAGAAAACTTTGGAAATTGTTAAGAAAAAATTCAGAAACCTGATTGAACACTTTTGAAACACCTAGGGGGTTATCAGGAATCATACACACTTCAACAACTATTTAACGAGGAAATGTGCCAAATGTTATTCTATTAAAAACACTTATATTATCCGTTTAAAGGAGTATTGTGTCAATCATTTAATCAACAAGGTGTTTTGAGACGTGGAAGTACTTAAAGAATCAATAAATCATCTTGTTTCTCCAGGGATTTCTGCTGCCACCAAGGAATCTAAACACCATACGGCAGGTTTTGCTGGTATACCAGGAGTGGATTAAGGTAGAGCTTGTTTAAGGCCTTAAGTTATGTATTGATTTTCATTTGATTGCAAAATCCTCCAAATCCTAATATTGGCACAATTTGAATACCACAGACACCACATGTTACCCTGTTCCCCGAAACACTTTCCAGTTTACATCAAGACAGCAGCGAGCAATTGTGGTGCTGGCCAAAGAATAGCCACAAGCAATTAATTTGTTAAAGTTTAATTGACAGCTTTAAGAAACTTTAACACCCTTGGTTTTTTTTTGTAATTTTCAGTAATAGTGATATGCTCTTCAATAATACAGAACGGCATTGTAACAACTATAAAGATGTATGAGTAAACTTAGAAGGGACCAACTCCAATTTCCTTTTTTGTGTTAGTAACTTGCTTATCTCTTCTTTTAGTAGTTTCTCTGTTCATCCAAAGAGGGGTTTTCTTTCTTTTAAACAAAAGAAGTTTAACTGTGACTATAACAATAATGACAATGATGATGAAGACAAGTCAGAATTAATGCATTTATACCCTATTAGAATAAAACAATGAAATACTCTAAAATGTTTGAGGTGTTGTAAATTGGAAGTTGGGCCAAGTTTCAATGACGTTACATGACATCATCATCATCATCCTTCGACTTTTGTTGACTTCTCACGCTACCGTGATGTAGATACATGTACACTTGATGTCTTGAAAATGAGGGTATAAACTCACTTTTAGATTCCTGATCAGCTTACAGAGAAACCAATATTCATGCAAGAACCCACACCAACAGTGTTTGTTGATAATGGTGACTCCCCAACATCAAAAGTGGCCCGTGATGGGCTGACACAACTACCTCCCAGACCACAGAGCCCTTGTGGCAGGACATGGTCCTATCAGACTGCAGTGGCTGGTCACTGGGATCATGTTCAACCTTCCAAACAAATGCCTGTGGAGGATGTGAGAGCAGGGCTACAAGCAAACCTTCGGCTCTTTATTCTACACTCCTCGGAAGTGTTTATGGCATCAGAGGATCAAAGTTTTCTCGAAAAGCAGGTACACTAATTCCTTAATCAGTTGGACTTGTAATTTTTCGTGGTAAACTCAAAATTTCAAGAACAAAGATCAAATATGAAACTCGTGGTGTATTTTCCAGTGACAAAAAGCTTAGTTAATCTTTATCAATTCGTTCTGTGATGTCTTTGCTGCTCCCTTTTTCAGAGAAAGTTTGAAAACGTGTAAAAGGAAAGAGTGGTAGTTATAATAAAGACTTGATTCTGTGAGGCCTGACATCTTAAATGTCGTGGTTGACTGCTTACAGGTTGATGTCTGTAGAAGAGTTGTGCACCTGTACAGGAGTATTGTGCTGGAGGTCCCAATGGAAACAAAGACATGGTATTGAAGATACTCTCAGGTTCAAGTAAACGAAGGGGTCAAATTAAGGGGGGGGGGCTTCGAGGATTTTGAAAATTTACTAAACAGGGGGGATCAGAATAAACGGGGGTGGCAACAAATATAAAAGAGAAGAGACGGAAATAGGACTATCTTTAAACGCTTTGTTAACTTCGTTCAACATCGGTATTTCTACTATATTGTGGAGCCACTTATAGTAACGAAACGCCAAGAATCGACGATACATTTATGAACTTCTTTGTATTCCCTCGTGAAAATCGAAAAATTAATAAACGGGGGGTCTCCAAAAATCACGAAAAAAGTAAACATCCCCCCTGTTTATTTTGAACTTGAGAGTACTAATCTTGTAGAAACAACGTTCTTAAGCAACAAAGCAGACACGATTTCTTGATCCAGTGACAAAACCCAACAGTCCAAACTTGTTCAAACTTGCTAGCTGTTTTCAAGAACCAAGATGTCTAGTTACTTGTAGCGATTGACTAAAAAATTGAATAAAAACATCCTGTAATGAACAGGATTATAGTGGCTGTAGCTTACAGCCTGCCCCTACTTTTAACTTTGCTAGCGTCTATATATTATGTACCAAGGATCCTCCATAGCTTGATGGGAAAGTCAAAAGTAGAAATCTGAGCCATTTAGTTTCTTGAATTCATTTCAGGGAGCAGTTGCTGCTTGTACTGCTCGAGGTCTCAAGACACCTTTTAGGTGAAGAAGTGTCGGAGGAAAACAGACGAAACTCGCTTGCTGGGCAGCTTGCTGGCAGTCTTCTACAGGTATGAGGCTATTGTAAGTTAGGGTTGCCATGGTCCTTGAAAATCCTGGAAAGTCCTGGAATTGCCAAAAGATAATTCCAGGCCCTGGAAAGTCCTTGAATTTGGGTTGTGGTCCTTGAAAACCCTGGAATGGGCAAAACGTTTCACCTTTTACTGCAAAAAATTATCAAAATGAGCAGTTTGTCACAACCCGACATAATAACTTCGATGTAACTATGTTTGAAAACAAAAACAGAGTGCTCAATTTCACCCCAGAAGCAAATCTTAGAAAGCTTATTGCTGAATTAATATACAAAAAACCTTTTTACTATAGTATGTTTTATTTGGTATAGATGGCCCTTGAATTTTCTCGAAAATGTTCTGGTAAGTCTTGGAAAAGTCCTTGAATTTCACATCCAGTTGACAGTGGAAACCTTGGTAATCACTTCAACTTGTGTACTACTGTAGCAAAGGGCTTGACGTTTTCTGCATTGACGTGATTCGTTATTTAGGAGTTTGATCAAAATGGAAGGGGAATATACATAGTGTGTAACATAAGCCATATTGTAGTTCCACTATATACTTCTTGAGTCAGAGTAAGGATGTGTATAAAGAATTGCAGCAAAAGGTCTTCAAAAGCAATGAGTATCAGCTTGCTGATTTTATCAAAAATTAAACATCTAGGTCAGGCTGTCCAGGGAAAGCAATTCGTTTCTTTACGTAAAAACACTTAACCTGATCTGGTATTTAAAGAATGTTGTCAACCACTCCAAGGGAGTTTTATATATTGAACTAGCTAAATAAAAATTGTGAGTTAAAACTTTATTCCTGGGTAATGCCAACCCACTTTTAAACAACCGAGTCCTGGCATTTGTGGAGTTTTCAACATCTAAAAGCATAAGAAACAAAAATGTGCTGTTCCTTTAATTACTGTGAAAAACGTCTCATTCAGCTACTTTTAACTAGACTGTTTTCTTTGAGAACACTTAACTTTACTCACCAATGCTGCAACTTCTGGCCATGGTGCATTTGGAAAAATACTACCATAGCCACATCATATTTCCTCTAAAATAATATCTAACTGTTTCGTTCCGATGAGGCACTAGTTTACATTGTTCGAAGATATCACCCGGTACACGTAATGTCATTGTCATGCATTGTATATCATGTTGCAGACGCTTTTTGTCACATGGATCCGAGCGAACCTGAAGGTTAATGTTCCAATTAAAGTGTGGGACATGTGTATGGACGTCTTGTCGAAAATCACTCACTGGGCTGAAGTTATCAACGAGTGGGCTGTAAGTGACACATTCGTAACTGTTTATTGAGAAGTATTGCTGCGTTTTTGCTCTTCTTAATCGACATGTTGAGAAGCAAATCAATTCATGGGGTTTTTGGTGACATCGTTTTTCTGTCTATGATGCTTTTGCCTGATAACACAGTCGCAATGTTTTAAATGATGTTTTGAATGATGAGCTAGATTAAATGCACATTTACATAACTCAATTAATCCGTGCTTACAAGGCGATGTTCATCAGTCGAATTTCTTCTTTGCCAGCTAGGAATCGCTCTATTACATGTCAAGGAGTTTTAATTTGGATTTTTCACAGCTATCATCATTTCTATGCAACTCGAGGTTCATTCGCTCATGATTAGGCAAAATTTGTCAAGTTCATGGAAAAGTCATAATTTCATTATTGGTCTAAATACTTAGTGTTGTTTGAAAACTGGAAGCATTGGCTTTGTTACCGAGCAAAAACAGGCTCCATGCTTCAACATTTTCATCAAATTAGTCTTGGAAAATTAAAACTGGTCATGGAAAAGTTGTTAAATGTTATTGCCCAATTTCTGTTTGAACCCTGAAATTGTTTGCTATAGTCAAAGCAGTTGTTTATAAGGTGAGCTATTTAAATGGTCTTTGAAGCAAGACAGATGACTGTTTTAGTTCGCGCTGTTTAAACTTAATCAAAATGAGATTGCCATGAGTTTAAGCATCCTATTGATCAAACATTCAATTTTGTTCAGTAAGTTGAGTCATAAAGTGGAGGCTTAGGTGATGCAAACTTTGGGTTGCTTCATAGGGTTGTTAATGAGTTTGGAAAAATCACAAATAGGAAAAGTCTGGGGTTTTGCAGATGAAAGATACGTATTCTTTACCTTTAAGTTTAAGAGACATTAGGTCTAAAGTATGATTAGGAAAAGCGCTAGATGTGTAAGGACTGCTTAGTTTTAATTTATTTTTATAACTGTAAAGTTGTAATTTCAGTTTTTGTGTATATTTTTGTTTGTTAGCAGGGCCCCGTTGTTAACAGTACTTTTACGGTACTAAAGTGTTACCCTTGATAAAAAAATTTGCTATATTTTAATCATTTCTTTTCTACCTTTAAATGTGAGCTTGAATCATTTACAGTTTGGTATCGTTTTTCCACGCAGGCAAATCCTGTAGAAAATACTTTGTGTGTAACTATATGGTAACTTTGGATAACCAAACGTTTCCAATCAAATGATCATCTTCAAATTAAAAGGTTCATTATTTGACGGAAAAATTGTTTTAACATTCTACATACACTAAACTTTTCTTAACATTTACACTAATTTTAACAATTTTGGCTAAGATGAATCAAATTCTTATTTTTTTTTCATCTGTATTAAACTATTCCCGTAGACAACAATGGAAACGTTGACTCGAGTCCTAGCCAGAACAGTTTACGGAATGGATCTTGGAAACCTTCCCCTTGACCAGCTAAGTGAGCAGAAACGCAAAAGAAGAAGGCACCAAATCGCAGAAAAGCCAAACTTCAACAGGAAGTCTTTCAGCCGATGGAGTAAAATGGACGCAGCAGGAAGTAGTCCAAAGCCAATCATAAGAAACACTAATCAAAACCCAGACAAGGTAGGAAGCCCTGTGGTACCAACGGCACGAAAACCAATGGTTTCCTCGACATCAGCTGGAAGTGGTGTTCAGCTTTCCAGCACAGGGCCGAAACAACTAAGAACATTTTCAAGTGCTGGCAGTGCGTTCCAGAGTACTGTTCCGTCTGATAACCACTCGGGAGTTACTCATTCTCCAACTGTTGCTGCAGGTGCGTTTGGGACGTGCACAGTACAATCACATGTCTAGGTGGTGTTCTTTGATTACTTTCTGGTTTTGTGCAAAGCATAAGGTGCATAAAATAAGAGGACTTGACAAGTTCCCTACAAGGTTTTAGCATCGTCACTCACCCACTCTGAAATAAGCAAACCACCCTTCAATTAAACCCTAAATTAAGAACTTTCAGAATATACCAAACAAAGAAACAAACAAGAAAGTTGACTGAAAATTAACAAGAACACAAAGTATAAACGTTTAATTATGGCACTAAGGACAAATAAGTTTGTAAGTGCCGGGGTTGTCTCGATCAAAATGTTGTTCACGCTGTTGTTCACGTTTTTTCCTTCCTTGTTTTCATGGCCCAAGCGCTTCGCGCTTGGGCCATAAAAGGAAGGAAAAAACTCGGTCCATAACTTGCCGTACGGACCTCGCACTCGGCTAATAAGAGGTATGTATTTCTTGTATACCTTGAAAAATTCCACAGACAAGGAAAAGTCCTAAAGTTTCGCTGTGACCAAAAGGAAAGAACTCTGGTTTCTGGTTGAAATCGAATAAACTCTAAAATATTTGTTACACGTTATAATTGTAATATTGTAAAAGATGAAGGTTTATACTACTATACAACTTATTTATAGAGTTTCTTTCTGGTTAATGATCTGTTTATTTTGTCATTAGTGATCTTTCCACACTGATCTCCCAGAACTGCGCTTGTTGGTTGTTATTGTACTGACTATTATCGGTATTTCTGTTTCTATTTAGGCTCAGCAACGGCAGTGGATTCTGAAGCTGCAGGCCAGCTTTCATCTTCCATGAAAGAATCTGAGAGTTTATACAAGGGGGGTTATTCATCCGTAGACGTTCATTCATCACGAGTGATTGGTCGTAATTTTAGTGACAGTGATAGCAATGACAGTAATGATACAAGGACAGCAAATACTGAATCAGATATCAGCGTTAATAGTATACTAAGTAAACAGGAATCTTTGAGCGACCCGAGGAGACCCTCTCCGCTTCTCAAGCCAAGTCTTGAAAGTCAGGACAGTTTCATGACTAAAACAATGGCTTGGAATAGCTCCAGCATGGATAGCGAGTTTGGTGAGTTTTCGGACCCTTCAGGGGTTGACCAACAGGGGCAACTACAGAAAATTTGTGAAACTAATATGGAGTATTCAACACGACTTGGTCAGTCATGGGAGTCAGCAGGTAGTGAGGATACAGTAAGCAGAGAAAGAATATCAACTGCTGCAGGAGATATGGATACTGTCAGCGAAGGGACAGTAAGGGCTTCACTGGCATCATTACCAAGGGATAGCGACTTGGGTGAAGACTCGTCAGAGCTTAACGGGAGCAGGTCCTCCCCCGATCTCTCTGGTCGAGGTAAGGACATCGTGTACCACATAAACTTAATCACCCATGAAGCAGACCTTTGTACTATTAATGTTAGAATTTGGACATTCCAGTAGTATCTTTAAAAAATCGGATAGGACTTGAATTTGTAACTGAATTACGTTTATTTAGGATAAAAGTATCGGCTTTGTATAAAAACAGGAGAGTTTTGACGTACTGCAATGAAAATTCACAATTCTACGAATTGGCCAGTAGCCTTCACTGCTTTCTAAAGTTACTGGAAGTGAATTACCCTTAGGTAGTCATGGCCTGGTAGTGTAGCAGATAGCTTAAAGGGGCTGTTTTACCCTTTGAATGCTGAAGTTCTTTCATGGCTTGGCAAAGAAGGTCAAAAATGCCAAAATAACGTCTCCTATAAACAATACAAGCATGTTTTTACCTTAAAGGTTGTAAATATGATATGAACGGTTTGATTTGGAGGTGGACTGAAAAGGACTTCAGCTGTAAGCGAAGAAACGAATTTAGTGTTGGCCCGTAGAATAAATTATTAAGCAGTGCAACATGGATCCCAGCTGTATTGGTCCTCGACAATTCTGTTTGCCTAAATAGTTCCTTTGTCAAACTAAGTCGCGTTTATCAATATATTTTGGGTAGAAATGAAAGAACTTGTTTTGGAAAGCAGAAATTTTGAATGGAGCGAGAGTGAAGATGCCCCTTTAAGCGTATGGCTAACTGAATGGAGCGAGAGTGAAGATGCCCCTTTAAGCATATGGCTAACTGAATGGACCGAGAGTGAACATACCCCTTTAAGCGTATGGCTAACATTCATCTGCTGTGTTTGTAACTTAGATTCTCCAGGTCCGGGCTCTCGAAGTCCATCGCCATCTACAATGCTTGCTGATCGACGAGATGAGCTTCTGGACCTTGTAGAAGAAGAAGAGGACGAAAGTGAATATGAAGAAGAGAGCGAGGAAGAGGAACCCAGCGTGGTGGCCGGTGGTACGAAGGAGGGGTGGGGAACGGTGGCGTCTGCTATACTGTGGAGGAGAATGCTGGGAATTCTGGGAAACGTAAACAAAATTAAAGTGCCGTCAAACCACGCTAAAGTGTTTGAATGCCTGACTTCTATCTGGAACATGCTGGCCAAGGTATTTACTACTTTCTCTACTTTGCTACAGGGGTACAGCTAAATTACTAGAGGACAACGTGGCAATGTTATTGGCTTGCTTTCTCTACTTTGGTGCTGTTAGATTACTTTCTGTGCTTTGCTGCAAAGTTACCTCGGAAAAATTACTTTGTAGAGTTCCAGAGGAACTAAATGCTGGAGATCTTGTTTGATAGTGGTGCACTGAACAAAAGTTTACTGCAGGTATCTCCTAAGTTGACGTTAATGAGGGTGATACATTGTGAAACTGAGGGCTGGTGTGCCATATGCATCCACATCTACGTTTTACACTTCTATTTTGCTAAAGCGGGAAATCAGGGATGTCACACCAACTGTTAGCAAAACTTTCTAAAACACTCGCATCAATTGAAAGGCAAGAAATCCAATCTTTTAAAACCAGGTATAAAACTCCAAACTGATATACATACGTCAGTTAAAATTGTTGTCCAATTTGGTGTTGATGGGAAACGGAATTTTCGAATACATAATCTGGGAATGAGTGCCACAATCTTTCATTGTACGGGGAAAAACCGAAAACAAAAAATTATCTATTTTGGCAGAATATGTCAATTGATGGTCAGTTTGGGTTTGGCATTCTATTTTCATTGGTAGCGGAACGATTGGTTCACAACCAAGGCAGTAAATTAAATAATTGTTTTCGAACTCATTTGCGTACATAGGTAACAAGTAAACTAAATGTAGACGATTGGCTTCAGCAACTGTGAGAGAAGAACACGACCCTGAATTGTCAACAGACTTAGAGAGATCGTTCACTGTCAGAAACTGTTCTGAGTAAGCATGATTATTTGCAGTGGTTTACAGAGAAAATTTCCTTGAATGTGATTTTCTTTTGCGGCTAATGTCATTGGCTAAGAGGAACAACTACTAATTTGATTCGATGGCTGTTTCATTGTTAAGTTGTCCGATCCATTTCTCAAGGTATTGTTATCCGAGTTGGCCAATCCATATTTTGTATGTTGAAGTGAATGGTGCGCATTTAATAACTGTTTTATAAATATTCTAAGTCTGAGTAGACGTTCTTGTGCTTGTTCTGTAATATTGGCTTTTTGACAACCTTGGCCAAGGGGAAATCGTTAGCTGTTGCAAGTCAGTGCAAGTATTGACCTTCAAACTTCCGTTCCCGAGTTGCGCTTCGTTTGACCGCTGACCTCCATGGACTTGTTGTGGCTTCAGACAAGCTTGTTTTGCGAGTTATAATGATGAAGAACTTGTGTTAAACCTTATTCTGATTCGAGCTTCTTGAAAGTCTGTGCAAGTCCATTAAAATCTGTACAATTTGTTGGCTAAACAAAAAGCAAGTTATTGCGTTGATTTTCATAAACTTCATCTCAGTTTGGCGAGGGTCTAAGAGATTATTTTGTGGTTTGAGTTACATAAGTTTACTGGTTTGCTAACTACTTTACAAAATAGGGTATTGTCTGTTTGTATCCAATGCAGGTCCGGTTAAATCAAGGCATTTCACTCGATAACAAAACGACTCCATCACTGCCCGAACTGCTCCCTCCTATTCAGTATTTTGCAACCTGGGTTTTTCAGGTATGCAGTGATCTTCACTCTTGTGTGGTCTTGTGTTAGTGATATGCTGTTATGTTTTCTAGTTCTACATGCATTCTTGTTTTGGAACTTGTGTGGTTATTTGCAATGCTCATATCTTCATTGAACTGCGATGAGCCGCTACGCCGACTTCGATCGTCAAGCGATAAATGGCGATTCGCCATACGCCGCTACAGCCAGAAAACTTATGGGCGTCGAGCTTTCGCGATAATGGCACCGAAACTGTGGAACAAATTGCCACTGGAGCTGAGAAGCATTAGTAATTCTAATATTTTTAAATCTAATTTAAAAACATATCTTTTAAACGAGCTAATGACCTATAGTTTTTATACCGCTTATACTTTGCTGTTTTTTTTTCCTTTTTAATTAACACATAGAGATAATAGTTAGCTTAAATTCGGCAATTAGACACTAGTTAGGGTTAGCACTTGTATTTTACTATTAGAAATATTCATTTTACAAACAGGATTGTTTTTAAATTTCCTTTTGTAAAGCGCTTAGAACAGCAATGTTAAGGCGTTATATCAAAATCTATTATTATTCATAAGTTTGATCTTCTAGGTAATATTTTATATGCATAAGTACCCTTTTGAAGTGGATTTTGTAATTGCATTGGAAAGCCCCCATGAGAAGTGGTAAAAGAGATGGTATTGTGGTTTATTATATGGCTGACTGATTTCGTATGCTGTGATTGGTCAACTTCAGGTCCGTGAGTAGCCATACGGACCTCCAGCTCTTCGTCAGCTGTCTTATCGTCAAATTATTACGTTCTTTTCGCGGAATAATCAACAAAGCCATGTAATATATTTTTATAGCCTCGTTTGCTCGATCCGAACGACGAGTTATAGATCCTTGCGTTGTTAGGGTGAATAAAGTACATCTATTTGTACATCTTTGGCAATCATGTCTTGAGTTCTATTCGTTTGTGGCTGTTTACACACATGCTGCTTTGAGAGTAAGTTTCTTGTCGCCCTAAAAATGTAGTTTGAAAACTATTTGTCACAATGATTTGAAAGTGTTTCATAGTGTATTGCAGTGTTAATCTGGTTTCGTACTTTGACAAACAAAAGTATCAATTCTGTTGAGTGGTTGTGTCCGTTAGACGTGCTGTACTATTGGTAGGATATAGTAAAAGCAAACGATTGCAAAGCACCATGGTTACTGACAGACCTCTGAAACCTCTGTTTTTTACCCAGGCTTCGTCAATGTTGATGTCAAACAGTTCTAACAATTTTAAAAGTGGTCGTCTATTGGCTTACAAACTGATGTGCACCATGACAGTAAGACGACAAGACTCCGCCCTCTCACAAGAATACCTCACTCATTTTTACAGACTCCTTCACATTGGTCTCACAGGAACAGATCAGGTAGAAAGACTGATGTATTTGTTTCAGGACTCGCCCATGGGGTGTCTGAGCCTACTTATATACAATACTATAAGCCTGTCGATGTCGTCATCTTAAAGGGTTTGCCGTTCTGATAAAAAAATAATGCTTGGCATGATGACGTTAAGGAGATGTACCAAGTCTATACTGAGTCAGACAGTCTCAAATTCAAAACGAATAATTGTGACCAGTGTTTCTAGTAACGTTAATTTAAAAAAAAAAAACACGTTGATGTCGGTGTTTAAATCTTGCAAAAGCTCTATTCCACTCAACGATGCGGTATTGTTAATTAAATGATTTTAATCAGTTTGACCACTGTAAGCTCTGCACATTGACGTAGAAAACAGAAAACAAGCAACAGTTTTTTAATAAACAGACACCAAGGATTTTTAAAACTAGTTTCTGTAAACAGTATGTCTCAAAACAACTAAGTGTTCAAGATCAATCATTAATAGTGAGATGCTGCCATTTTGAACGTATGACCCTTGGCACATGCAAGCTGGCAAAGCCCATTTGATTTGCAGGGCCTTCGATACTATATGCTAACTTGTGTTTTCTCTTTTAGGAAGTTACCAGTGCCATTATCAGCAACTGCTCGCATTTCTTCTCCACGGTTTTGCCAAGCTCAAGCCTACTTATTCTAGACTTTATACAAGCTGCTAATGCGGTATTCATCAGTACGAACATGGAGGTAGGGAAACATAACACGTTAGTACTTTTTTTGTACTTTTTTGTATTTTTTTGAAAGAAATGTATGATTGGTTTGGGTTGTTGCAAGACATTCTGATTCTTGTCGAGATACTCATCGTTAGCAAACATTTGATCGCTCACCACTGAGAAAACATATTTGTTAAAAGTTATCCAGTAATTGTTGATATTGGATACTACTTCTTAATCCCCGGTTTTGTTCCTTCTCATGTATGGCATGTCACTTTAAAGTTGGGTGTTTGTTCAAAGCCAACACTATAAATGTGGGTATGTAGCAGAACTAGATGTTAGAGCGAACGTCTTTCATTGAGTGGTTTTTAATGGTCGTTTTCTTTAACGTGAGCGAATAAGCTTTTGATTGTAAGAAGCTTTCGAGTTTACTGTAGGAATGGATGCACTCTTAGTACTTTGAACTACGACTGCTTTAGTTCCCACACAACAACTTTAAAGAGTCTCACGTATCAGAGAAACTACCAGGTTGCTGTTTATAAATCTTTTTTTTTCAAGTGTGAATGTTTTTCAAATGTTGGAGCGAAAGTTTTAAAGCTTATTTGCCCCAGTGAGTGACTGAAATACTGAAGCTTCAACCTACTGGCTTTGATGCGTCTCATTCTGTGGCCGAGAAAGGAGACGGATGAAAAATGTGGTAATCTCTTTAGAACATTTTGTCTTCCAACATCGTAGATCTCTTTTTCTTTTGCCCCGTTTCTGTAGCTGCCCAGGGCGGAAGCTGTCACCCTTGTAGGGTCCTTGCTGTGCTATCCAAACAATTTTCATGACATGCCATTACACCAGCCAGGACATCAGACAAACGAGTATCAGCCCACCAGCAAAAGTCAGGATATCAAAGTTAGTACTTATTTTCTCTGCTTTTTATCTTTCTGGGTGTATACTTGTTGTAGACTTGTCCCATTGCACTTTCTTTCGCTAATTCCAACGTTAACCAGTACTAATGTTTTTGGGAACATGGTTTCTGCTCATTTTGGTCTATGCGCAAGCCAATTACGTTCCGTTGCGTACCATATTATAACAGCGTTGTGCGTAGTGAGGCAGGAAAGGGGGTAACTAACCCTCCCCCCCCCCAAGGCAAAAAAGGTTCCATTGAATCTCTGGAAAACAACGCTTCAAAGGTATCCGAAAATATCTTCAAAGTTTGTCACTTCACCCCCTCCCCCAAGTGCAAGTATTGATTTGGTCTCCTTACCCCAGTTTGGGAATAACTGACGTGACCTTTCTCATACTTTTGTTTACAGGAAAAGCTGATTTCAGCGTTGTTGAGGTCAGCCAAGTTAGATCCTTCCTGTACAGCAAGGTAAGCTTCCAAATTTTAATTAGTCTCAAAACAGCAAATGAATCATAAAAGCAAAAAGGAAAAAAAAATATTTACTTTTATATTAGACAGACTTCACTGGTGTTGTTTATTCAAGCTTGACAAGGTTTTTGTGCAGGTAAACTCAAGTTGCCCTCCTTTGCATTCCACAGGTGCATAGCCCTAAATTCCCTTGGAATATTCGTAGTGGAAGAGCTAGTACATAATAAAGGACACCAAAAGATTCACGACTGCATCTGCGTCCTTCTAGCTTCAATTGTGGTAGGTTATTTGAGGCATTGTGGACTTGACTCAGCTCAACTTTTCTTTACTCGGCTTATAACAAGATATCACACACGGGAATGCAGATTATCGGGAGAAATTCCCAAACTAAATATTTTCTTGCAAAAATGTAAATTGTTCTGTGAACTGGAAAACCAGGGAAACGTTAAAGCCGCAAAAAGTTGGGAACCTCTAGCATCACATTTTAACATTTCTATATGTACTGCATTAACCTATACCTCTCCTTGCAGTCTCTCTTTCCTTGCGACAAACTAAACACAGAAAAATGAAAGACAACTTTACATATTGTGAATTTTAGGTATTGTATTACGTTTATCTTTACAGCTTTTTTACATTTTTTCTTATTTAGTACTTAAAAACTTTTTATGGTAGTGTTTATAATAGTTTAATTTAGACAAGACTCCTTAACTTGGTACTCTATATGATTGTAGTTAACAAACAAAGTTAATAAATATGATAGAAAAGGTTATTTGAGTCCCTTTGTCTTTTTAGGTACCATTTTGCCTGTCAGATTTTTAATTTGAAGAGCTTTAGTTACGTTTTGTGTTGCTACGTGTTTGCACAAACAGTGGATTTGCTTGTTTTCCTGTAGTTCCATCACAAGGAAATTTGTCATGTGGCTATCGACTTGGTTCACCTGCTGTCAGAATTCTTTGATCAACTGAGCGCATTTGACGAAGATTTACCAGTGAAGATCATTGACGTAAGTTTTCTAACTTCCTTTGTAATATTTTGTGTTTTTCAGAGAATTCACTCAACACTGACAACAACCTTTTTCTACTCCTCAAAAAGAAATATTTACACTTTTCTCATCATTACATTTTAGTTTGATGATGATCTTTTTTGAGGTAACTTTTTCACTGTTACAAACTAAGTGGTTTTCAAAATGGACCACTACGCTAAGAATTTGAGTTATATAAAACGAAAAAATCTAAAACTACAAGAAGATAACCATTTAAAATGTCCAAACTACAATTAAAAACATTAAATATTTGCATTAAAAGTATAGGTAAAATTTGAAACATTACGTTTGAAAAGAATAAGATTTCAAAGATAAAAAGTTAAAATCATTTACTGCATGAAATTCAGTCCTCTCTTGTCCCCAGTTTGTTTTGGCGCATGGCAGTTATAGTTTGAACTTAAGTTTAAAAGTTGACCGTACAGAAAAAATGCTGAAAGCTCTTTAAATAACTTGTAATAAATACTATAGAAGAACTAGCATCTAAGATAACCTTGGGGTTAACAGGTTTAGGTGTCAGCTTACATGAAAAATTATAAATATGCACAGGTCGGGACCCACTCTAGAGGACGGTTACGCGCACGGGTACCATAGTGGTTGCAAAACAGAAATTAGAGAAAACTTTAGAATAAGCAGCTTATTTTTTCTTGTTTTTTTATAAAATAAAAATTTGTAGCACTCCAAGCAATTCAATTTTAGCTTATCTGAAAGCTGGATAAAGAAGAGGTTTTTATACTTTCATCAATCAATGAAGAAAGGTTTCCATTGCTACATAGTGCGTTATTTGTTTGTCCTTAAAAAGCCACACTTTAGTAGTCTTAGTCAAGCTGTTCGTTTGGCCAGTTACGAGGGACTTATGGAACTTTGTTAAGGCCAGGTAGAGAATCTTTATTGCCCGACAAATCCAAATTAATGTTAAGACATAGCATCAAGTGACCATGTTCAAACTTCAGTGAGATGACATACGCATTGGCTGAGTGTTTGCAGAACCAATCAAAACTCCAGAAACTCGGTTCCTGTTCGATGAGTGTTCAAAGAACCAATCAAAACTCCAGAAACACGGTTCTTGTTCACCGAGTGTTCAAAGAACCACTCAAAGCTCCAGAAACTCAGTTCGCGCTTGCTGAGTGTTTGCAGAATCAATCAAAACTCCAGATACTCGGTTCGCGTTCGATTCACCTGTTTTCATTTCAAGGTCAAACGAAAGCCGCCAGGTGACACTTCACAAGTTGTTCGGTGTTAGTTTGTTGTCGACACCACATCACCTTGGTGTGCTGCTGGGCTTATCAACCTTGTTTTGGTTTCTTTCTCGTAGGTGTTGTGCCACACAGTTATCAGCTTGTTACCTGGAGGCGACATGGCGCAAATTCAGGAAAACAACAAGGTATTCTTTACGAGTGTGCACTGCTCAGTTTTCACCAAAAAAAAAAAACCGGGGTAAAATGTCTTGGGTTTTTTTTTTCATTTCATCGATAAACTCCCACCAGGGGCAATACTACCTGGGCATGGCTAAATTATCGGGCTGACGCCTGCTTTCTCCCTTTTATTTCGAGCCCTGTAACATTCCAGTTTATTTTTTTTCAATCTATTCTTCTATTTCGAGCTTATGGACTTAAAGTGACCAACAAAAAGGAATGTTCTGTACTTCTAGATCTTGTCACGGCTATTGATATGTCTTATGGACTGGATAATGCTAGTTCCTGTGTCCAAGCTTTTAACCAAGAAAGGAGACGAAGACACGAGTGTCGTTTCAAGAGTCTTCCAGGTTTGTTGGTTTTTCTTGATGTGCTGACGCAGGGCTCTCGCGTAGTCTTAGAAAGTTTTAAAAAGTCTCATTTTTGATTTGATCTTTAACGTCTTGAAGATGTCTTAAATTTGCCACATTTATCCTTGCGGTCTTAAAAGGTCTTTAACTTTGTCCAAAACAATCAAGTATAGTTTTTCACCGTCAGGGCCAAGATTGTTTTGCAGGTAGAAGGAGCTCAATTTGTTTGCCTTGTTTTGTGCCAAGACTATTATTGCATGGTGGACCATACCTTAGAGGTTACGTTTGTTGACCCATGCTGTAATTTTCTAGTAAAAGGTTGAAGAAAAAACTAGGTCTAATTTTTTCAAATTCACCTTTGTCTTATTGTAGGGTCGATTGTCATAAAATAGAATCTTCGAAAACTGCATTGCCACCCAGGCTGTGCCTGGCACTCGCAAATGCGACTTTGTCTTTCCATTTTACACAGTTTTAAATGAAGCCCAATAAAAGAACATCTACAGATATGTGTGACGTTACAGTAGTCTACAAGCTTCTTAGATAAAAGGTCCAAAAGGAACGTTGAATCTTTGTTATTTTCTACTTGCTCATTTATTCACAAACACTTTAGACCACCTTTGCTCAATTAGCCCTTATGGTTACCACAGGTGGCCTCCACTTTTTCTTAAGGATTTTGAATGTATTGTTGTAAAACCTACTGTATACTAAAGTGTAAATAAACAAATGTATTGTACCCTATCTGCAGGTTCTCAAAGCCGCTGCTTCAAGTATAGCGCTCAAGAAAAGGCGAAAATCTCTGAATATTTCCTCTATAATTTGTGGTGATGGCCGCCCGGTCAGACTAGCTCGCATTGTGAAAAAGACTTCTTCTACTGCCCCACCCAGTCCGTCTACGGGACAGGAGGGTGGGGGTTATTTGGAAGGTTAGTACAAGTTCTTGTGATTGTAGTTTGAGTTCTATGTGGTTTGGTGTACGAGTGAGAAAGCTTCTCTTAAATTCACTGGTGTTAGCTCTTTCACATCCACCAAGTTTAGCAATACCCTTCTTCTGCAGCTAATACTTTGATCAGTTTTTTGAATATGAGAAATCACTCCTAAACTACTGCGGAGAACTAGTTTTAATGAGTTGTGTTTAAGCTGGGAGTCATAGTAAACACCCTCTGTAAAGAATACCTCCCCAATGAGAATGTGATAAAACGCCTTAGGAACGCAAAAAAAGTCCAGTGAAATTTAATAGTTATCTTCATATTTTTGGCTGTTGTGGCACCCTTGCAATGCTAGAGATTTGATGTAATCGGTAAATGAGAATGACACCACAATTGTATTCGGTTATTGTGGCCTTTTTTAACATTTTGTACACATCAGTACAGCCTTCCAATTACCCTGCACACTTTCAATTTGCGTTCTTTGATTTGTAAGACAAATGTGTCGAACTATTGGAGAAAACAGTGTTTCTTAGCATGTTCTGTCAGTTTTTTTTCTAGTACCCAGAATCCTTTACTCTACGAACGAACGATCCCATTGGATAAAGGACAATATAAGTAACCCAGGTCTTATTGTTAAAGAAAGCAAACCTTGAAAACGTATGTTGTTAAAAAAAAGTGTCAGTTATTGCTACTGTTATTGCTCAATGACCAATGGAATACCTCGTTCTCAGAGTAGAGCCTTACTGAGAACTCACAGTATAGTAGGGTTCGTTTTGGGAATGGAAGCGTGGAAATCGCTTTATACTTTTCAATATCCAAGCCTGCAATACCTGGAAAGTCGAAACTGGTCATGGAACGTAATGGACGTTAAGGACTGTGTATGAATGAAGCAAAACAATACCTTTAAATCGTGGCAAATTCGTGATCCATTGGCTTTACTCTCAGGGACATTTTTAATGTTTTAGGTCATGGACTTTGTTAATCAAGACCTTGGCAAAGTCACTGAATTTAGTTGCAAAATGTGTGCACAAATCTTGCCAAACCCTTATCTTAGGGGTTGTCTTTTGTGTTTCACAGATAGCGGCCACAGAACCCCAGTGTCGTTTGACATTCCACCCAAATCGGATCCAGTTCAACTAACTGCTAAAGCTGTGAGTACCGCAAGACTGTTTTGGCTTTAGTTTAATGAATTTAGCCTCGTGAAGGTTTTTGTCTAAGTGAATGAATACTAGAGATTCTTCGTATCAGGTATCATAGTTAGAGGAAGCGTTGTTCAGTGGGTTAGAGTGCAGCAGCCACGGTTGGGTGTTTAATGACTTGGTGAAAGCAGTAATGATAAGGATAATAGGATTACCTATAATAGCTAAAAATCTTGTGGCACTAGCTTAATTGTTTTTGCTGAAATTTTGTCACAGATACTAATGGCTGAAGTAGATAGTCACAATTTCTAGTAGCCCTTCATCAAGCGTATATAGGCACACTTGCAACACACAAGTTGATCGTTTTTAATAGATGAAGAAATGAGAGCAACATTTTTGCCGAACTCGCAATGCCTTAATTTTAATGAGAATGCTGGTGGTATTGCTTCACCTGTAGGGACACTTGAAATAGTGGCTGATGCAAATGGACGTTAGTTACCCTTGAGTCCTCTAATTTTTGCCTGCTTATTGCAGGTGTTGTCACACTTGCTGAACCATTGGGGTCACTTTCCCCTCGGCGCTGGTTCGTCGAGGCTGGATAGCCACATCAGTGAGCATGAAGACAATCCGAATGCTGAGGTGGACGAGTTGTCCCCGGCTATTTTTGCATCTCCCAATCTGCAGGTAGTTTTATAATAACAGATAAACACGTTAGATTGTTACATGATACTGCGCAATCAAACAATGTGCCTTCCCGGTTACCTCCAAAATGGCATTATTGCAGCTTGTGAACTTAGTCACACGATATACGGCTACACGTTGCCGTGTTGCATTGTGGAGTCACCAGAGTGTTCAAACTGCGATGCGTAAGTGTAAACAGTGAACGTCTTTCTGGGAAACTCTCCACTAAATCCATAAGAGTGCTCAACAAAATATATCTGGAGCATATGATAGTAAGTATAGATTTTAGTTCTTTACAATAACATAGTCTACCTAAATCAAGGTTTCTAGGAAATGTTACACCCATTCCTCAAGTCAGGGTAAGCATTAAAGTAGGGGTTAAGTACTCTTGAGTATCTTAATGATTTGAAGCACTGCATAAATCTATACATGGTATCATACAATAATTTATTGTGTAGGCAACGTGTTATCAAACTTAGAGAATCATAAAATATAGCTTAACTAATACATTTTGTAATTATAAGAAGCATGGGAATTAAGTTTGAAATGAATTGAAATTTAATTTGTTAAGTGCGTACGAATATATGTAGTATGTGCTAGGTATAAACTACATTAAAATATGCTAGTATTTTTTGTACAACCAAATAAAATTTGAAATGTTAAAGCAGTTGTTTTTTTTTTACTATGTGTGTTGTTAACTGATCTTTAGAGAGTGGATGCTTAGCCATCTTGTATCTTATAACGTCTCTAGAAAACACTTCGTGACTTGTTAGAGTGTGCCAAAATGAATACGCATATCGATACCGACAGAGGTTATCTTTACTTAAAAAAATGACTGAATAACACGCACTTAAAATCTGCCTCATTAGTTTTGTTACATTATCCGTGTCCAACAAAATCCACAGAAGTTAGCTCTACTTACTAATTGTTGTGATGACTTTCCACTTTGAAATTGATTAAAGTTGTTTTAAATTGAACTTAGAAACTAGGACCAATGCCAAAGCGTTCTGTCTAATGAGAAATTCTTGTTTTTCATACTAGTGGATTAGTCTTGGAGTCATAAGGATAATTCACATTTGTAGACTAGTTCACATCGTGGATACTCTTTTAGCGCGATTAAGTGGTTCTGTTTTGTTGTTGTCTTCAATATATTGTACATAAATATTGGGCAGAGCTGATGTTTGTAATAGCGTTGAAGTTCAACAGATACCTTAATAAAAGTTTTAAACCTTTCCCACAGTTCTTTGTTCAGAATGACAGTGTGTTGGTCTCCTTGGTGGAAATTCCTCGAGAGGTAAGAACAAGATATCTATGTTTTTTTTTACATATCATTTCATGCACAAAAATCATAAGGCAAGCATCGAACAAAACACGCTGGCAGGCATTTGCCAGAGTTTGAAGAAGTACGAAATGTATCAAGTAAAACGTAGAAATTGTGTGCGAGCATGTTGGCTGATGGGTTTGGGGTTTGGAACCAAGGTTCCCAAACTTGGGCCCAGTTACCATCGATTCCAGTCCCTTGTCTGAGTCACATTTGTACACAGATGAGTGGAAATGCCATCTGTCAGTAAAGTTCCAACTATTTTTTACCAGTTCCCAACTTCTGCTTCGAGTCGAATTTTTAGTGTGAGGGTTTTTTAGATTCTTCATCCAGCGTTGTGGTTTCCAGCATCAAATGCTGGCTGGATTCAAGATTTCAGGTTCATTTAACAGGACACGAAGTTCTGTCTTTGTTTTAGTTAATATCCACATTTCAACTGAAGCTTCTCAGTCACGCTTGTGATTCATCGCTTTCACATCATTTTAGTGATATGTATTTTTACCTTTTCAGAACCAACGAAGCGAGGAGAACTGCGGTGATTTAACAAAAGCTAAGACACAAGTGAGAATTGTGGTAAGAGACATGACGGGCAAGCATGCTTGGGACTACACCCTGTTCTTCGGGCCCAGCAGTAAAGGAGAAGATATCCAGAGCCCCTTCCAAGGTAAACGATTAGGTAATTTCTTGTGTTAACAACGACAACCAAAATCTAGGAAATGACAGAATCATTTTGTATCAACAGGTGTCAAACGGACTGTTTCACCCGTTTTTGTTGAGTTTGGTTTCATCATTAAAACTGTATTTTTTTTAAAATAAAGGTTTTTACATTCGAAATTTGTAGGCGTTATCAAAGCAGAAACCGAAGAGGCAGAAAACTCGGGGAAACCCAGAAAGCGATCCGATCAACAGCTAAAGGCAATGAAGAGTAGTAGTGTTATCTCACCAGATAGGCTGGATGAGGTACGTTTTTTTATTTTTTTAAATGCCAATGCCAGTACCCAAGCGGTAAGTGAATGGGTAACTTTTTGTGTATGATTATGTGTAATTCAGCACTGTTGAGCTAGTTCTTCTTTTAAAAGTCCTAACGACGTTTTAGGTTTAGTTATGTAAAAACTGAAAAAATGTTACCAGTTGTATTGCGCTTACAATGCACTTGTGAATATTAAACGTTCCCGGTTGTATTCCTGTATACTCGTTTGGTCCTCCTAGACAGTGTTTATCTGCTTTTCCTTCTGTGTTTTTGCGTCTCTTTTCAGCAGTGCAGGGATAAAAGTAGGTGTCAGCTGTGATTAACAGCTGGCAACATTCTGACTATTACAGGCTGTGTTTGTTCTATGCTTTCAGTCAGTCTCTACAAAACCACTAGTAGCCGGTAAGTTTGAGCAAGTTTGGAAAAAGTTATTTTGAACACTGCAGTGTGTGTTTTAAACTTCTTTTTCTGTTTGTCCAAGAGTAATATTTGTAGCTTTACTGGTTGTGTTTGACTGAAGACGTATCGTTTGGCGAATATTTGTTGCCCTAGGTTCTGGAAGGTATCGGAAGCACAAGTAAAGAGTGCATAATATTTCCTGACCTGTCTCTAAATGAGCCCGCGCCAGCACCCGAGAGCTTGGAGGAATCAATGCAACTATCAGTCATGGATGCCGTTTTGCAACAGCATGATACCGAGCAGGTCTTTGCCAGTGATGGAGGTGCAGACGTCAAGTAAGTGTGTTAGCAGCATTAAGTGTGTATTCCCAAGAATGAGAAGGTTTAACATCTGCTTTTTGCTTCTCCAACATATTTCTATAATTGTAGCATTTTCTAAATTAGTTCACTTTTTAATCATACCAAGGTACTACAGTTCTTTGATCTAGTTACTTTTTACGTTAGCATATTTAAGTTTAAGTTCTAGATATGAAATACCACTTCCCAAAGTATTTAATAGCTGTTTCCTCGTAAGTAATAAGGTACTAAACTAAATTACAAGATGTTCTTCTATCCATGCATGAGCATTCTCGAAAACAAGAACTAATTGCCAGATGTTTAATTTATGATTTTCAGGAGCCTAAGCATGGAATTCACTTTGTCACAGACTTAAATAACCCTTATGCGTAGTCATTCAAGATCAGCTAAGCAGCGAGTTGTTTTTAAGAACAGAATTTAGAAAAAACTTGTTTATAGTTTCATCGCAATTTAATAGCTCTGTTTTCATGACTAAACCTGAATGATCTTTTTGTCAATACTATTTCTTTTTTGTGAGAACGTTTGGATTTTTGAGGAATTTTTCCATTTTCCTTCTCCATCGACCGATTAACAAAATTCAGTTGTCCAATACTTCTAGTAACTTGGCTTTTTTAACCGCCTATGTTTATTCCAGATAACCAGGGACATTACTGTATTGCAACTATCTGCCTTTAGTGTTTTTTTTAATTTTGATACAGCTTTGATGTAAAATTAAAGAATATTGTCAGTCCATCAGTCCACAGATTCCTCGATCGAACGAGTCACCAGCGATTTATTGCTTGCCAGGAAGACATTAAAAGATTTTAGTAATTCTAACAATTCAGAGCAAAAAATCCAAGTAAAATTACAGAAGAAAGCAAGGTTTTTCTTTTGACGTGAGAATTGAGGAAAAGCGGGAACAGATCTGTAGCTGCGGTGAACGTAGAATAAGAGAAAATGAAGTCAATTCGGGGTCTCACTTAGCTGTAGCATTCCTTTACGGAAAGGTAATAATTATGGGAATAGTATAACAGCAATGTAGCATTACTTGGACACAGGCAGGGAAAACAAGGACAGGAACAAAAGAAACAAGACAGTTTATAAGGAGAGAAGCGAAATTAGCTGGTAATCTATGTGCCACTAGGTACAAAAGAGATGGGAAACAGGTAATAGATAAGGATGGAAATGTCCTGTGGAGGCCTATGTGCCACTTGGTACAAAAGAGATGGGAAACAGGCAAGGATGGAAATGTCCTGTGGAGGCCTATGTGCCACTAGGTACAAAAGAGATGGGAAACAGGTAATAGGTAAGGATGGAAATGTCCTGTGGCGGCCTATGTGTCACTAGGTACAAACGAGATGGGAAACAGGTAATAGGTAAGGATGGAAATGTCCTGTGGAGGCGTATGTGCCACTAGGTACAAAAGAGATAGGAAACAGGTAATAGGTGAGGATGGAAATGTCCTGTGTAGGCCTATGTGCCTCTAGGTACAAAAGAGATAGGAAACAGGTAATAGGTAAGGATGGAAATGTCCTGTGGAGGCGTATGTGCCACTAGGTACAAAAGAGATGGGAAACAGGTAATAGGTAATGATGGAAATGTCCTGTGGAGGCCTATGAGATACAAAAGAAATGACAAATAGTTAGCATCGGCGTATCAATCTTTCGCCAGCTTTAGGTAGGATATCTTTAGAGGATGATACTCTAATTGCGTTTGTACTTGGGTGTTTTAAACTAGTATGCTTACTATTGTGCTCTGCAGTTTGTCAGCCACCGAGTTTCAACCTCCAGTTTACGTGGACCCAGCCTCACCCTTCCAGCTCGGACGCTTTTTGCTCAGTGAAGTTGGACTTTTAACTTGGGAGAAAAGGTGAGCTTTTCAGCAATTAATCTACCAACATCTATTTTCTCCTTACGCCGTAAAAGAAAAGCAATTTAATATTGAAGTAAGAATTAAAGAGTTGGTCCGACGCTGGCTATGACATGAGTTGCTAAAATGCCTCAAAATATTTCTATGAAATCTATGGAGACACTTATTAGGAACTTATCAACATGAACATAAACACATTTGAAGATGTTGGCAGTAAAATGAAATAGCTTCTCTTTGGCAGCAGTTACAAGAATACAATCAGCTTACGGTTTGAGAAACTGCCACTTTCTTTGTCGTAATCATATCTTGTTTTATTTTCAGAGCTAGGATAGACTTACTGAAAAGAAACGAGAAATTTCTTCGGGAGTTGAAAAACCTGGACAACAGAAGATGGTAAGTTTGTATACACAGCTATTCGTTTTCAATCGCTTGCACTTCCGAATGAAAACTGTCTTCTTAAGACTGTTTCAGGTGAAGCGAATTGTTAGTGCCGCGCACCAGACTTTCACATACACGGCAATTATGTAAAACAGTATGAGAATGCTTTTTTTATGCTTTTATATTTTTCATTTACATTTATTACTGATATTTTTGCCGTGTTGTAAGCAAAGATAGGTTACTTGGCGTGAGTTGCAATTTTTCTATTTCAGTCGTGAGACGCACAAAATCGCTGTGCTTTACGTGGCCGAAGGGCAAGAGGATAAAACGTCAATAATGTGCAACTCCAGTGGCAGCCAGGCCTATGAAGATTTTGTGGCTGGTCTAGGATGGGAGGTAACGTCTACAACATGTTTTATTGAATTCTGGTAATCTGATTGGTTCTCTACTCACAGTGTAAATCCTATATACTGCAATTTGTCCAAATATGAAAACTGACAATTTTTATATCACGGAAAACTTTTCTTTAAATGGCCGAAAACTAAACTCGGTAGAAAATAGAATTTGTGGTATTTTCATCCAGTGTTTGGTGTTAAATAAATTTCGCACCTCGTCCGCAATCTAAAAGCTCATATCCAACGCGCGTTCGTGGAATAATTGTTAATTCTAGTAATTGTTTTTATTAAATTAATCACAATATTTATTTGATATGCTTCCGAAAGTTCAGAGATCTTTTTTTTTGCCTATAAGAACTTTTTTGTAATTTTATTACTGTTGTTATTGAATAGACCACTTCACGATGGTGGGGGCGTGATGGGTGATGAGGGCAAGAATTACAGTGAATGAGTGAGCAAAATAGGGTTTTTTGACGATTTCTCCCGAGTTTTAATTGTTAAAGCTCTAGACTTCTCGTGGAGTAACAGTGAGAATGTTTTCTAGGGATAGGCTGATAACCAGCGTAATTGGTCGCAAACTGGAAGATAACTGACCAAACTCAGTCGTCATTCTATTGTATGCTAATGGTTGTAAGTGTTTCACCCATTAGCAAACAACAGATTTACAAGTACATTTGGTCAGTTTCTGTCTAATATTCACCCAATTACGCCAGCTATCGGCATATACCTAAAAAACAAACTTACTTTTTCTAGAGTAAAAAAGGTGCAAATAAAAGTTAGTGTTGTTAGTATAGTTAGTATAGTTTGTCTCAAACAAGCATGAACGATCGAAGAACGATTTTGGCAGTTCAGACTAAGCTAGACTCAAAAAAGCCGTCACTTTGATGATACTGTGCTATCAATATCTGCGTTTTGGTTGAGCAGTGGATACTCGTCTGTTTCAGGTGGACTTGTCAAAACACACAGGGTTTATGGGAGGCTTAGAAAAGAATCTTTCTACAGGAGCCACTGCGCCTTATTTTGCCTCTTCAGCAGTGGAGGCGATGTTTCATGTGTCCACGCGCATGCCTCTTGCAACCGATAGCACTGGGTTCAACAAAAAGGTACGTAGCAAACTATCAGGTTTGTGTTCCTGAGGGAATTATTTGGGGTGCAAGGCTTATGCTGACAATATGCATTACGAAAAAGTATTTGTTAAAACTTTAGCGAACTCAGCATTGCAAAATTTACATATTCATCTTCCTACGTTTTGTTTAAAACAATAAAGGTGTCATGATAATTTGTTACATTGTTGAAATTGTTTAAATGCAAACGTTTTCGCCGTATATGTTAATGAATTTTGTTAATAATGGCTTTAATATTAATATTTATCTACTTCACTGTTTTTGTCACCTTTGTCCGAAGCGAAATTGTTGAGTATTTGTTAATTAACTGTTGAAGACACAGGTATTGCTTCGCAATTTGAAGTGTTTTGGTTCCGGATAAAACGCCGTTTTTTACACAAGCCAAACCTTATTACAGTTTGAGTTGGTCCGAATGTGAAGGTTGCTTGTTGAGAAAAGCGTCGAACTCAACGAGACGCTAGCAGTCTATACCACAAATAAACAGCAAAATCGGTCATGGATAGTCAATGAACTCAAGGTTTTGGATTAACTCTATCTCTACGCTACAACTCTATAAAATAACTACGAATAGCCTGCCCATATTGCTTGGAGTGCTTCTTCCTTAAGAAAACTTTCGACTCGCCTATTAAATCCAGAGTCGATCTCAATTTTGACAATAGTTGAACTTTCCTTTAACGTAATTTAAGTTGAATTGAATTGAGATGAGCACATGTGGAGTGCGATTTTTGATCTAATCCTTCTTTGATAACTGTCTTTTGACAGGTACGTCATCTCGGTAATGACGAGGTTCACATCGTGTGGTCGGAACACACTCGGGACTATCGATATGGAATCGTGAACACAGAGTTTGGCGATGTCTTGATTGTAATCTACCCGTTACCAAACCGCTTGTTCAGGATACAGATTATCAAGAAACCTATGGTATGAGCTGCTCACAGTTCAGTTAAAAAGTAAAACCATTGTATTTATTGTCATATTTGGAGTGTAACTACTCACAACCATTGGACATTGGGAAGATAAAATCTTCAAAGGAAAAAAGTGTTTGAGTTTGGGTTTGATTATTGCATAGTAGTTAAAGTGTATCAGGAAATCGACTTTAACAACTTGAAGCATTTTGATGTTTTGTGTTTTATAATTGAAATCCTTTCATCTAAACTTGTAGAGCTAAAAACGGTTTATCTTAAATTTTGGCCAAGAGTTACATTTTCTTGCAAATGTTCGTTATTACTGGAAACGAGTGAGAATTTTCTTCAAACCTAACGTTACAAGGTGTCAGTTGGGTGTGAGGTGAGATAACTCCTTTTTGTCCCATCCATTTAGGTCCCTCCTTTTGGTCCTCTGTTTGATGGCGCCATCGTAGACAGAAATGTACTACCTGTTCTTGTGAGAGCGACAGCAATCAACGCCAGTCGAGCAAAGCGATCTCAGCTGCCTTTATATGAAAGATAGTATCCTTTTTTGTTCTTCCTCGAGCTGTGTGTTATCAGTAGCCATTTGAATTTGCGCGTAAATATATTCTCACTGACACATACCATAGCTCTAATAAGCCCCCTCTCTTTAATAAGTCCCCCTCTCTAATAAGCCCCCCGTCTGGAGGTTGGGCGTTTTAATAAACCCCTCCTCTCTAATAAGCCCCCCCTCCCCCCTTTTTCCTTCAACAAAAATTGTAACCTTTAAAATACAAGGCATACTTAGTTAAAAATAGATTTTATTTCTGTTTTTCAGTTTTTAAGAGTATTCGTTGTAGAACACAAGAGTTCAAAATTGTTTACAAAGTTGCGTAGCATTTGAAACTCCATAGATATAGTGTAGTTCTATTTTTGTCTGTCAAAGAACTTTAAATAAGCCCCCTCTAATAAGTCCCCCTCCAGAGGGCCCGAAATTTAATAAGTGCCCCGGGTCAAGGAAGTGGTTACCAAACTTTTTCCTACTTTTCTCAGTTATAAATAAGAGCGGGTTTATTCGCGTCATTATGCAACCTATAGCAATGTGAAGTACGATAATTGTGACTAGAAAAGAAGTGGTGTTCTAGTAACATGTGCGAGGTTCCTCAAGTTTAAGACAGTTTTCGCCAAAAGAAACAACAGTTTAGTACAACTGGTCTATTTGTAGTAAGTTTAAGGTTCGTCTGCAAACTGAAAACAACTGCTGGAATGTTCTGTATTCGGATGGATCTTGCTAAAAACAGCTGTTTGTGCGTGTGCCAGTCTTAACCTCTTGATCAGTTATGAGGAGCGAGCGGAGTGCATCAAGAGGATAGTATCAAACCACAAGGAACCCACGACTTTTGAGGAGTTCTCTTCCAAGGTTTTCTACCCGATACCTAAGTTCCAAAGCAGACCAAGTACACCGGCAACATCGTTGGACGTGCCGGTGGCAGCTAACATCCCACACGTTCAAACTGCCCCAGCCTACCTCTCTCATGCAGATGGCTCATCCGTTCGACAGCGATCCCAGAGTTCTGTGCTGTCACACGCAAATCGTAAAGACCCAGAGCTAAGTATGTTTAACACAGTATGTTTCTTTAATTGTCTGTTGTATTTGATGATGTTGTTGTTATTATTGCTATCCTTATTGTCACTGTCTTTGCTTCTGTTACACTCGGTTTTCTTATTGTTAGTATATTAAAGAATGCAACTGAATAACAGAATTGCTTTTCCGATTTCCGAAGTACAGTAGCAGCAAGGGACGAGTACAAATTTCCTGCATTGTTGCACATACTTTGAGACCCAAATGATCATATTAATCAGCCCAAGTAAAACTTCAAACCATTTGACAAGACGCAAGTGAATCAGTCTATTTATTTTTTCCTCTGCGGTCACAGTAACAAATACTGAATTATGATTGGTTCTCAGCGTATTCGTGAGCGGGCAAGA
>JAOBRG010145435.1:0-18719 GCA_027574985.1 Umimayanthus nakama | reverse complement strand
AATAATAATAATAATAATAATAATAAAAGTTATAAATTATAAATCTAAATTATATAACATATTCTATGATATATAGTACGGAAAACACTATTAATGAAAGGTGAAAAGCACCTAGTTCAGGAAATAATAGAAGTATACTTTGCACCAACGTTCAGCGGTGGGAACAAAACTACGCCGGAATCGCACGGCACGACATCCACGCAACTAGACGGTTGTTTACGCCGCAAACGTTACTTGGAATGTTTCATTTTGGGTACAAATCAGTTGATCTTCTAGTGAGGTTGGTCATCTGTGAAAAGAGTCGCTCGCTTCGCGGCTTGGTAGAATTTATTCCGCTATTTACCTCCACTTGGGGAATAACTGTTAGTTGTTTGGGATCTTAAGAATTTTAATGATTTGAGTTATTGTTAGTATTGTTTTAGATTTGAACATTGTTAGCCTACACGCTTATTGTGAGTGCTGTATTAATAAAGATCTCCATTAGTATTATTATCACCATTATTATTATTATTATTACTATTGTTATTATTATTACTATTATTATTATTATTAGTTCTATTAATAAAGCTGTAACATATTGATGAACTCACAAAAATTTAATGTTGTTATTTAACATTACCCGACAGGATATCTGGGGTGTTTTGAGGACGAGTCTCCAGAGAGAGATCTGTCTTACTCAGTGTCGGTGTCAGAACTCACACCAACCTCCTGTCGGCTTGCTTGCAAGAAGTCTCGGTTCGCCTATGCAGCAGTGCAGTATGGGTATCTTTGTCGCTGTGGGAACTCGTATGGAAAGTACCGGCAGCTGCCCGAGAAATTCTGCAGCACCAAGTGTAAGGGCGACGACAACCAAATGTGCGGTGGGTTTTACAAGAGCTCAATATTTACTACAGGTGAGTTAAAAAATCCTTGCTGATTCTTTTAGTCACAGTGACTAAAGGTGAACACAGTTGGTAAGATATCTGCCAAACATGGTTTCCGGATTCAGTTCCCGCAATGATGACGCAGGGAAGTCAGGTTGGTCGAGTGATAGCATTCGCGCCTCCCACCTCTACGGACCCGGGTTCTAACCCTAGGATTCGCATGTGGGCTGAGATTTGGCTGATCTCAATCTGACTTCGAGGGTTTTTCTCCGGGTTCTCCGGTTTTCCTCCCTCCGTAACATCAGCCTTAACGCCGAAATCTGTGCCGTCTCCCCAATTAGTCCCATGGCTAAATACTTTGAGACGTAAATAAAGTTATAAAAAAAATAAAATAAAATAATAATAATAAATGATAAGCATTCTTTCGCCACACCATCCGTGGACGTTCAAGGGACTTGAAAGAATCAATGTATTTCTCGATAAGGGTTTGGTAACCTGGCTTGGTGCTGTGATGAGGGGAGAGTGCGTAGTGTAAATGTGTAACCCTCTACTTTACAGGGCAAACAATGCACTGCTGGCTAAAGTTTACATTGAGATAGACAATGTTTAATACCGTCATCACAATGTCACACCACTACTTCTACCCCTGATAATAACAATAATAATAATAATAATAATAATAATAATAATAATAATAGCAATAATAATAATAATAATGGCTTTTGTGGCTTTATTGTAGAATCCATCGAATTGACTCTTCCTCTATAATTTACAATATAAAACTATGTGTAAAATACTTTGTTAAATAAAAGCTAGTTACAGTCAATACTAGTATAGAGAAAGCGAGAGTCTGGCTATCCTTGTTTTTAGACCTTTGGGGAAAGATTTCAAGCTTCCATTCCAGTATAAATATTACATTTATGGCATTAAAATATTGCCCATAAGTGTTAAAAGATTGACTTCGTTTGACACTTTAAATACATCATTATGTTTTGTATACAGTAGTTTGTCACTTTACATTGTTCATATACATCAATATTTTTATGTTCTGACTAATATAATCCATTCACCGTTTAGTGGTGAGTTAGTTGTGTATGAAATTGCCGATCGACATTCATTATCATGTTGCACTTCCTTGCCTAAACGAAAGCTGTACAACTAAATAACTGCCTTTTTGTTTGATCTTAACACAGATGGTGTATCGGAGCCAACGCAAGGGAACTTCTTTCAAATTGAGAATGTGCAGCCACTGTTTACAGGTCAGCAGTCATACTAGGCTTTGCTGTTTTTGAGCCATGTTTCCCGCCATTTGAATTTGTTTGAAATTGTTAGTTCAAGCGCACTATGTTTCCCCCTCATTTTACTTTCTTGTACCCACCCATCTCATTTACAAGTTGTTCTGATGCTTTCTGTTTAACTCTTGTCCATGAATCATGTTTTGAGTTGTTGTTTTGTACGTGTCTTCGGAGGCAAGTGAAAGAAAGTTTTTATCGTCTTTTGGAGCTGTGTGGCGTTTTTTGGTCTTTTAAGAGCAGTTAGTTACCTTGATTAACTTTTATATTTGTATATGTACACTCCGCATTAGTTATCCAGCCCGGTGTTCCAGACAGTCCCTCTGTCGTAGTTGTAAAACAAGCATAAATTGAAAAGGGACAAAATTGTTAAGAGCGTATTCCATGCTAATTATATAGAACCTTTATGTTGCATGCCGTATGTAAGGACAAACGGTGTCTCAGTGTTGTTATGCGGCCTTTCTGTAGATCACAAAGTTATCCGTTTACGTTATAAGTTATAAGTAAGCGAGACAATGTATCCCGTCCAGCAGAATCCAGTGGCGAAGAGCAGTCTGCATACACAGCGACGCCAGCAGTCACACAAGCCAGCGCCTTCTCTCCGTTGGCTGCAACCTTCACTGCACCTGAGACAAACCCTCTTCCTCCTCTCGCTGTGTCATCTCAGCGCAATGAACTTCCGCCTTTAGTAACTTCCACGTTTATTAAACCAGAAGATAAGCAAGTCAATCAACTTCCACCTTTGGCAGTTTCTGCCTTTACTAAACCGGAAGACAAGCAAGTCAACCCACTTCCGCCATTAGTGACTTCCGCTTTTAAAGCATCTGAAGACACGCAAGCCTCACTTCCGTCAATGGCAAAGTCTACCTTTACTAAACCAGAAGACACACAAATGAACCTACTTCCGCCTTTAGCAGTTTCAAGTTTTACTAAACCGGAAGACAAGCAAGTCAATCCACTTCCGCCTTTAGCAACTTCCGCTTTTACCACACCAGAGGACAAGCAAATCAGTTCACTCCCACCGTTGGCAACCTCTGCTTATACATCACAGGAAACAAATCAAGTAAGCTCGTTTCTGCCTCAAGCAAACGCCAGCCTTAGTCTGTCTGGAAATGAACAGCTCCCATCGCCGGCAGAAACCACTCCATCACCATTTATTGCCACAGCTAATGTTGTATCTCAGAGGCCTTTCGAGCAGGAAAATATCACAGCCCAGCCTTTGTCTTCCTTTGTCACCAGTCCTCAAGAAACCCAAGCTGAAGTGCCCGCCCCAGCACCAGCCTCAGTTGCTCCAGTTGTTGGCGATGCTTCTACATCAGTTGAGAGCAAACTGGACGATCAATCACAAACTCTTGAGAGAAAATCCAAAATACCAGGTATGGTTAAGGGACGGACCTTTTGATTTTGTGTGTGGTGGGAAGCGAATAAAAGAAAATAAAGGAAAAATTTCCACGATCGAACCAGGTGAAAATATTGTTTGTACGAAAGTTTATAGAAAGAATGCATCGGAAAACGGAAACAGGTTTTTGCGCAACATTGACCTAGAAAACATATTTGCACAGAAGTAGTTCCTTTATTCCTCTAAACCCCCCCCCCCCCAATCAATTGAAGAGTAAGACTTGGAGACTGTATTTCCGGGCGCTTTATTTTAAAATGTTGTGCAGTTGATGAGATTTTTATTTTTCCTTTTAGTACATAGAAGATCGTACTAAGGGACTGATTTTATTACTATTTTATCCGTATTTAACCAGTAACACTTCAACATCTTTGGAGACTTGAATGCTTCAGTAATCCAGAGTAAAGCCAACTGTGCTCTGCAGTACTCTGGCTCTCTTCTCCGGTGATATGTTCTTTACACTTCACTAGCACCACAGTTAGCTTCATCCCCCAATCCATCCCCAATTCTGTCGTTCCTCTCGTAGTCTTTCCTAACTTCAAACTCTCCTCCAAGATTCCGAAGATTTAATGTAACAGTTGAAACAACTGTATTTAGGTTAAAGACATTCAATGATCCTAAAAGGTTTTCAACACAATACTCAACAGGGATTTTCACGCAACTATAGGACGGGGACATCGACGAGTATGTCAGACTCATAGAGCAATAGACTCAAGCGCGGATTTAGAGGAAGGGCCGGAAGGTCCGCCCCCCCCCCCCCTTTTGACGGAGTATTTGTAAGAGATTTTTAAAAAATGACTGAAAGCGGTACTGAAAAGTCAAATTCCAGCCCCCCTTTCTAGAATTTTTCTTCCATCTCTTCCCCTTTCTGAAAGTTATGGATCCGCCCCTGAGACTAAACCACAGGGTAAAACGATTTCAAGTGGGAACAAAACCGACTGGCCTGCTTTCCATCGTTTTCTTTCAGTAAACAGAACATGAAAAGCTCGGTTTTGTGAGTTTATAGAGAAGGTGAACAACAAGACATTACTCTTTAAATCTTCTTCCAACTTTTCATATTTACACAGCTTCAAATAAAATTAAATAGAAACACTGAACGAGCTATACAAACAAGAAAAGACGACATGGGAAGCTAAGTCTCAGCAGCCGCCTTTGTGGACGTCCCTCTTTATTGTATGATGCGCGTTTTAGAAATAAGGGCTCAATCTTTTGACTACAGCAGTCATGTTTAAGGCAACTGGCTCAACTGTATTAGTATTATTTGTGTAAATTGTAGGAACGAAGGTCATTGACCACAAGGGTCACGTGAGCCAGTGGATGTACCTTCACCCTCAGCACGATATCCTGGTGACTCCCACTAAAGCTGTTTCTGCCAACGATGCATTATGGGTAGACCCTGGCAGTAAGTAACTGACTGACACTTGTTAAAACCATTACTGCAGCGAGTTTCTTGCCACAGCCGGTTTCCCTGCAGGACACATCGTTCGTGAAGAAATAGTGAAAAGTGTCACGAGTGTTGGTAGAGATATTTGTCAGTTTCATCAAATGCATGTCGTATTTTGAATTAGTTATTCGTGAATGTTAGCGATTTTCCTGGTAGTATACTAAAGCTGCACAAAACACCATGTTTTTCAAAGTTCTCTATCATTTCTGATACTGGAAGATTTTCGAAAATTTTATGAACATTTACAAAGAAACTTCCGAAGTTTTCGAATTTTTCCGGACGTTTCCCGGAGGTTTTCGAACATTTTTGATAATTCTCTTAGGCTGCATTCATTATGTATGCTACAGGGCGGGGAGGAAGGGGGGCAGAGGATTTTTTTTTCAGCGGCTAATTTTTTGCCATCCCCCCCAAGATCCCCACAAATTTTTACAACCCCCCCTGTTACAGCTTAAAAAAATTGGCATCCCTCCCTAGAGACATTAAAAATTTTCAGACCCCCCCTTTTTTGATCCTAAAAATTTGACACCCCCACTAAAATCCTCTGCCCCCCTGTAGCATACATAATGAATGCAGCCTTATGTTTCTTGAAGCTTGTTGAACTTTTACTGAACATTTTAGAAGACTTTCCGAGTTTTACCAAAGACTTTCCAAAGTCAATGAAGTTCAGCAATGGCTGCAAACTAAGGTTTTGTTTGCACTAATGTTGTTTAAGAACTTAGTTTAAAAATTCACAGACAAGCAAACAATCAAAAGCGAGAACATTTGGTGTGTAATCAGTACTCCTAAAACTACAAGAGTACAGGTTCCTCCACCCAATCGTCCCCATCAAGCAGTGCTTTTACGAGTGTTTTGGACAATCCATCAATAACAATCTTCCCAACGCTATTGTTTTTGCACTTAGCATGCAATTTTATCTCATCCAAGAAACTGGGCTATAAAGAAAATCTATTGTGTACATCACACCACAAACCGTCCATGTGAAACTATCATTTGCAGCATTGCTTTCTGGGATCGTTTGGGTGGAGGGTTCCAGTTTTATTTTCATTTTTGGAGCGTTGATATTTGTAAACAATTTTGTTGATATCATTTCACGTCAAGTACTTTGCTTGTTGATTTCAACAAAATACTCGAATTGTTCTGCAGCCAAAGTGTACAAGGGTTCGATCAAAATGAAGCAGAGCTGGACGGACCACTTGAGGAGTAACAGCAGCGCGGAGTACCAGATATTAGCCGGGAATATCGAGCAAGCGGTGAGCGTTTACCTAACACTCGACTGGACCTTAACCAAAGTTATTCAATTACATCAGACATTATTATTCAACTGGACTGGACTGGACTGGAGTGAATTAGATTAGGTTGAAGCTGGCTAAACTCAATGTAAATTGAACTCGGCTAAACTTAAAAATTACGCTAAACTACACTAGATTAGGCTGGCTGAAACAATGGACTACATTAGGCTAGACTCATGGACAAACTATAACTGAAGAAAACTTAAGTAAGACTAACAACAACTGAAAGATAAAACTAAGCCAAACCAAACCAAACTAAACTAAACTAAACTAAAATGAACACGGCTAAACTAAACTGTTAAATAGAATAAGGAAATTAAAATGAACTAGACTCCAAACCAAACTAAGTTAACTAGACATTTAGTTACATATTAATATTATGACAATAGTATTTCATTTCTTAAGCAAGTGTTGTTAGGATATTTAAAGCACTTAGAGCAATTAGTGAGTTACGTTTGCTGCTATTCAAATAAATGAGTTAATGTTATTTTTATTATTACCAAACTAAGTCACTTAGTTCGGTTGTCAGCGATAGATCAAATGATAATTTTTCTTATTTTTACAGTTCAAAAAATTGTTCAAATCAGACAAGAAGTTTGTCGAAGCAAAAGTGCTTGGTTTCAGGTATGTGCAACCTTGTAAAACGTTCTGGCACGTTTAGGTATATTCGTGGAAAAAAAATAGTAACACAATGCTTTGAGTGTGATACCGTGTTATATTCCACTAAACACTTGTGTTTTCCGTTCACATACCTACCTGTTATTGAGAGCTTAAATTTTTTTATGAAAAAATCGGGAACATCAATCAGTACCGCGCCACACACACACACATATTCGGCGGCGAAAACTCTAGCTCGCGCCCGGCCGCACGCAATACAAGGCGGGAAGACAAACTAGAGGAATACGACCCGTGGAATACCGCAGAGTACACAACGGCTTTCGTGGCTTCGGATTGACTATTTTTATGGAACGGGGTAGATATATCATTTGTATGGACGAATCTTCTACATTCTCGACAATTTCGATAATTTCCTAAGGTTTTATGAAAATTTAAGGTGGTCCACTACAACTGAAAGACAGATTTTGATAAAAGTGTAAAACTTCAGAACTTTAATTTCTATATATTTTGATCTTTATATAATTTTTTAAACGTGCTCTTTTTCGAAATTTGGATCCCAATTATGAAAAGAACGGCGATGGCCGTATTATCTCTCTTAGCAACCATTGTTAACACCAGAAAAAACCTTTTCTTCCTTCAGTTCCTTCAGGTTTTGGACCAAAATTTAACAGTTTTTTGAGTTTTTGCCTATTTTTTTTAAAAAAAATCAAACTTTTTGAGATTAATCCCCAAATGACATTGTTCTGGAACAGAATAAATCAGTACCCTTCATTCTACAAGTCTTTTTTAGGTTGCTAGAGTGTATATAAATAGGGTGTGTTTTTGCTGCACCTTGGGAGGTCGCTCTCTTGGTAACCATGGTACCATCATAGGAAAACGTCATGTTTTTGTGCTACGTGTGTCAAGTGCTAAAAAATCTGAAATTTAATTTGGCTTCAAAAACTTTAAAAATGGAAAAAAAGGTTTTCGTTGTAGTGGACCACCTTAACAAATACCAAAGGCTTTTTGATATGTTTTCTACGTCTTTTGAATTATTCCAAAATTGCTGAAGATTTCTAAAGATCTCCTTTAAAGACGTGGATTTTGTTTTTTGTGTGCGAAACCAATTTTACTCACTTGCTGTGCTTGTTCATAAATGTTTTGCTACTCAAAGCTATAGTAAATTCGCATCTTTGCTACCGGTGTAATGCCCCCTCTCGATGTATTTGCTTTCCAGGGAAGGTTTCGTCAAGCATAACCCAGCCACAGTTACAAAGGTCGTCGCTCGTTTCGCATTAACGTTCACAAAAGACGCCAAGGATGACCAAGATAAAGTGAAGAAGTTTGTCAAGGAAAATGGAAAACTTCTCGATATGCCGGTTTACCAAAACTCTTTTAAAATAGCGGGTAAGTAACAGACAAGATAGAAATAGCAAAATATCGATACGACTTTTCAGAGCAGACAAACCCCACATTTATATTTATCCAATTATCAATCGCCATAGAGCAGGAACACAAACACCTATATAATGTTAGCAGAAAACAAAACAATTTTACAGTAAGTTCTCCCTCAACGATCTGTTAACTTCTGACTGATTTAGCGGTAAAAAATATAACTTAGAAGCTTCTTCAGCCAACTGTGGCTGTCTTCAGCTTATACATGTACCTGAAGTTGATAGTTTCTTGTGCCATCCATCCATCAGGAAACCTTTGTTCGACTTGTAAGAATTTTTTCGTTATTATTTTGATTCATGGAGCAGTGTCTGTTTCTGCAACGTAATTATTTAACTTTTCGCATACCGTAAAATCCCAAGTAAAGCCCCTACCCATTATAGACCCCCAATATTAAAGCCGATCTACCCTTGCTTACAAAATTATACTAGCCCCCTCTGGTATACCCCTCCCCCCCCCCTAACACACACTCACACTCTTTCACACACACACACGTACAAAAATATATTTTAACAGCGCTAAACCTAATCCAGCTGATCTGAGTCCCTGGAATTAGCCAATTAGGGACGAGGACGTCCGCAAAACTGTATATCATGGTCGTTGCAAGCCCCATTCAAGAGACAAGGCACAAATAAAACTTATGCATTTAGTTATTTACTCTTCAGTGTTTAAAAGACTTTTAAAATATTCTTTCCAAAAGTTCCTTGAATTTGACTTCTTGGTCCAAAGTACTGTTTTAAGAGCAGGCTTGATGATACACAGTTTTGCAGATGACGTCACAGGGTCAGATAAGCTGGATGCTATGTTTAATTTGTTTCTCAGATAGTGTCTGCTCGTTACAAAACGTTTTACTATAGCACTTATACTTCCCTTGAATATTAGCCCCCCTGGTTATAGCCTTGGAGATATATATAAGCACCTGGAGACAAGCCCTCTTGGATTATGCCCCTGGATATAAGCCCCCGGCTACCGCCCTCGGGTAATACACAACCGGATAAAATCTCTCTCGTGAATAAGCCCACCCTAGCCCCTCACGAACTCGTATCAACTCTTTCAGAGTTCCATGAAGAAGAGAGTAACAAAGTTGGTGGCCGCGGCAACTTACGAGAGGAGGTCGAGGACATGAAGAAAACAGTCAAGAAAAGTGAAGTAGCAAAACGAAGTAAGATATGATTCACTGGAGCTTAGAGCTTTTCTGAAAATTTCTCAATATTTAGGTCAAATGTAGGATATTTTTATCTAAGGTTATGACTCCTTCAGCATTATGGGACCGCGAAGCAACTCGATATTGTAGGGGCACAGGACACTTTTTCTTACTAACTTTTTAAAATTTTCAAAATTTTTACCCCGTCCCCCCTGCTTCGGCGTACATGTTTTCATGAGGAAATGTACTTTAAAGGATATTTCGCCGTTATTCCATACAAAACTGTCTCTTTTAAAAAGTAAATCCTTATATATTTTTTTACTAGAAATACTGATGAAATGGTAAAACGCTTTTGGCAAGTAGACTGTTTGACAGTTGCATGACCTTATAGTTATAAGCAATATACCTTCTGCACTCATAACGGCAATCGTTCTGGAAATTGAACCATACGTGTCATACGGTAGCATCTGAAACAGAAGTATGCTTGTGTAGTAGTTGTTATTTTGCATGCTGAGCTATAATTTAACAAGGTTGCACAACGATATTGCGACACTAATAGTTTTACACCAAGGTCGTTTTCTCAAATCGTAGATTTATACAATTCGCTTGCAAACGTTGAAAAAAAAGTGATAAAGCATTAATTTTTTTTTCAGTACCGGTTAAGGTTAGGGTTGTAGGTTAAGTGTATAGCTCGAGAGACTGATAGAGTTTCATATGAAGTTCAAGTCAGAATTATTAATAGTGTCTGTACTGTAGTTCACGGCATGAAATTGCACTATCGGCAACACCACTATTAGCAAGCTCTTACGACGCGTTTAATGCAAAGCTGGTCAATACATTCTGAATTAAAACAAAAGTGGTAAACTTGCGCCCGGATAGCTAATTGTTTCACCATTAATACCTTGGTCATTATGAAAAAGACAACAAAAGTCCCTTATTGAAAAGTTATGAATGCGCGTTTCTCTTAATATACAAAGACAAAAATGATAGCTGGAAATCTCTGTTTAAAATCGCCTTTCTTTTGATCTCGCTTCAGGCGATGTCGATCCGTTTCTGTTAGAGGTTTTCAGCCATGCGTAGTTGTTTAAGGTAAGAACGAATTTGACCAACGCTCTCAAGAACACAAAGCGAGCTTATAAAGTGGTACAACAAATAGATTTGTTAATCTTCATTCGGAAACGTTTAACCTAATGCCTTTAAAGATGGTTTTAAAAAGAGACCTTAAAAATTGCTGCCACAAAAATGTTAAGACAAAAGTTTATGTAACTATAAGTTGTCCACCGTGAATAAAATATCACCAGTGTTTTACTAACAGTTGCACTATTAAGCTTGTACTCATCGTTTGCATGCAACAATTAAAGTATTTCGTACAGCATCTTGACGCAAAATCCAATTGGCCGTATAAAAAATTAATTATTTCTTAGAGATAATTTAAATCGCAAACTTGTGTGTCGGTAGTCAATATAAATAATCGTATACTTTTACTGTCTAACAGCTCAAAATAAGGTGGAATTTATTAGTTTTTCTGCATCAGTAGAACCAGTAATGTACTTGGGTGCTGGGGTTGTGGGGAAAGATGGTGTCCGTCTGTATAAGAAATGGCATGGTTCGAGTGCAACTTTTATAATAAACGTACATGCCAAATCGAAAGTTGTTCTGGCCAAGCAATTACATTTGTGATTTGGGAAAATGTACGAATGATCATTTGTAACTTATTTACAAAAAGTTAAACTTGTGTAATATGCATGTTGCGAGTATAGCCCGCTCAAATACGATTTAATAAGCGCTTTTAAATATTTGAATTCCAAATTTTTTCCAGTGTTGTTTGCCTGTAAGTTATAACTTATATAATAAGGTACATAATTTAAAGAAGTTGCACAAATATACGAAATTTCTTTGAAACCGAGTTTTGTTTTGCTTAATATTTTATTCAACATGGCAGTAACCACTTTAATTTGTACCAAGTGTTTCACTTTATATCACATTTAATACGTCAAGTACGAATTAAAATGATTTAACATTTCTTCCTTCTTTTCATAAAAGTCAGAGTCATTTTTTATCAGCACTGTGGTAATATAGAATGATTTAAAATGCTTTTTGTGGTTAAGTCATGTCAACATCATCTTGTGTTTGTTGTTGTTTAATAAAAGTTTTTAAATGTTAGAAAAACCGAAATAATGCTCTATGACTGATTTTGAAACGCATATCGTAACCTGACCCCATTTGCAATGTGTTTATTGAGCCACGATACATTCAAGTGAACGACACAACAGAAATCAGCTAACACAGAATTGTCTGTTTTCCTCTTCAGAACGTCCATACACCCTGCAGTTTGTACTTCTGAAAGATGTTACAGGCAGGAAAAAGAGAAGTCAAGCCGCCATGACCAGATAAACTGACTGACAAGAGAATGGTTTCCATACAGATTAAGCTAAACACAATTAAAGATATTAAATACAAATCTCTAAAAGGTCAAGCGTTCCTTAAATCAAAATCTAGGCCTTTATAAACACCTTACGTTAAATAGTATTGTTTTCGACTTTGGACTTCAACGTTTAAAATACTAGATAGTATTAAACCCAGTAAAGCATGCTACAGATAAACGACAGCACAAAAGTCGCGAAAAAGTTTACAATGCACCGTTTAAAAAGTGTAGCACAAAAATAAATGCGTTTGACATGTGTTTCATTTGGGATTATATTTATTTGTCAGTTTTTCATCGCACTTCTTATGTTATCCACGCTTGTGAAAACACGTCCGTGGATTGGATGCTTGAACGGGTCAGTTACTGAGTTTTTAGCATAGATGATAACCGTAATGCTTTGCTGCTAATTTGATTGAAATACAGATTATACCAAATTTGTGTTCATTGCCTTTGACTGTATCTTTCTTAAAGATTAGGCCCGCAAACGAGCACGAAAATTGATGAGTTGATGCATGAGTCCAAATTCTCACCTTCATAGACTGCTCTCAATGACTCAGAGAGCGGTCTCATTAACTTTGAACTGTGAAAAATTTCTATGAGAACTGATGAGAGCTTCGAGAATTGATGACCAACTCTTGGTAATTCTCGTGGACCTGACCCTCATCTATGTTGACTGCACGCACTCGTTTGACCGGAATTAAAACGCATAGTTCTCATTGCTGACGCTTTATTCGCTGACTGGAGCTCGAAATAACAGAAAGAGCGTAGAAAAAATCCTATTATTAAAGCAAGAACCCTAGACTTGAAATCGGGAACTTTAGTTCCTTGTAAGAGGCCTTTGGCCTTATTTAATTGAACGCGGGTTCTTTAATTTTATATTAAGTGTCGAGTAGTGAACATTAAAAAGAAACTTAGGATTCAGAATTGAGTTTGCGGCAACTCCTTGGTGCTTCTTTTGTAAAAGGATCTTTTACCGTTAAAACACTATCATTTTCGGGTTATATACTTTAAGAGTGCTAATAAACTGACCAATCACGGAGCTCCGAATCTCTCCAGCACTAACTAATAGAACCTTCTCACGCTTTTGAAAACCTGGTGTTAGCTCTCTGTGAAAAAGTTAGTACGTACAGAAAACTGTGGCACTGGTAAGGTTTCTTAAAAACAGAAAAATTCAAGAGAAAGTTTGTGCCAAGGGAATTCCCGTTAAACGGTCACAGATGCTCTTCGGGCCTTGATCCCAGCAAACTCTTACACATTCCGCTTTTAAAGCTATTAGGTATTTTTCGTTCTCAAAAAGCTCGCCAATGTCACAGTTTTCAATATTAATCCCCTACTAAGTTATCTGGCATTAAACATAACGCTACCATTGGGTTTTCAATTTGCTCAAAAAGCGCGAAAGTTGCATTTTAGTCAGTGTTGTGAACATCGTAAAAGATTGCACCAGGTTTGACGCAGGGGCAATTTTCTACGATTTTGGAAAGAAGTATCCTGATTTCGTACAAACACTTATTGTGTGCTGAATTTGAAAGATTTTGCTGCAAACACTGGTACTGTGACCGAAGAAACATGGATAAGTTACAATTAAATTAACAAAGTTTGAAGAAGTTTTACAAATACAGTGTTTATGATATTGACAAAGAGAACATATTAGACTGCTATATGGTTTGTAGATTTTAAACGATGTTTCCAAATGTTGTAGCTGACTAATAATGGAAACCAAACAAGTTGTTCTATGAACTCAAATAAATTCACAACTAACAGTGTTATCCGTTTGTAATTGACTCTTTTGCTTGTATATATGTAGATAAGGGAGAATGTCATTTTCAGTAGCCAAAAATATGGAATCCCGACGCACAGTTAAGTAGAGTTTTAGTTAAGCACTCGGTTATCTTCAAAACAAAATCTTCGAACGTCGTTTTATTTTAAACGTTTAGGTAAACTGGGTTTTTTTAACCAGAGAAGTTAAAAGGTGACACTTGGTCTTTTATGGATGAATATTCTTTGACTCGAGGTCAAACGCCGTCCTTTTGAGCCGAAAGTAATTGCAATCAACTAAAATACACTAGTTCGCCCATCGAGACTATATTTAGTGGCTTGAAGTCCCGAAAGAGTGAATAAGGGACACTCAGATAAGTACTGGAACTGGACTGTTTCTGACAGAGCATTTTTTCTACCTATTTTTGACCATAAACATAAGACACCCTGTTGAGATTTGTTCAAGAATTAAGAACAAGCTGAGAACAGTCACCAGGCTGAAATCAGTACGTTGATCAGAAAAATTTTAGAAAGATAATTTATTTAATTCTTGTACGCAGAATGAGATGTACATGTATAAAAGATGGGTTAGAATCAGCTGGGTCATCGAACGATGTAAGAGTCATATAAAGCAAACTCGTGACGTTCGCGGACAAAGTATAGAAAGTGTCAAACTTTTTCGCATCAGTACAACAGCATGAAATAATAGCAATTATTAAATACCGAGCACTGGATATTGAAGTTCCGGTAATCTGATTGGCTCTCTACTCACGGTATAAATGTTATATACTGCAATATGAGCTTCGCACCTCGTCCGCTATCTAAAAGCTCATATCCAACGCGCGTTTGTGGAAAAATTGTTAAATACGTATTTCCTAGCGTTTTATTGTTCTGAGTGGAATTACCAGGAAATAAAAACAATTTGAGGCTGAAAAGGCCAAAAATTTAAGACCAGCACAGTCTCGGCCGAAAGCTATTCGTTCTTAGAAAAAAGCGTGTATTGTTGTGAGGCAAAGCTACTAAACGCGTTTTTATTGGTTCACGAGCGGTGTGGAACGGATTATTGTTAAGAACCTTTGCGCACACAGAACGGTATGTTTGAAACAATTTATCTCCATTTACACGGTGTTGTCTTTTTAGAAAAATGCCGATAATAACGTACTATCAAAAAACCTCTAAAGTTCGGTTATGGGAATATAAAACGTCAACCTTGATGACCTCTATTGCTCGTTTATTGCAGCAGGACCTCAGCTTCTGTAGCTATGAATGCAAGTTGAATTAAGGTTACCGTTCATGTTGGAACGGATCAAAACTTCGAAATTGAGATTTTCGCAGATTTAGAATATACATGAAATTAACTTCTAGTAAAAAAAAAACTGTTCCTCAATACGTCTAGTAGTTTGCGAGATATGACGAACGAAAGTTTTTACCGGAAGTAAAATTATATGACGCGCGTGAATTTCTCGAGACATGATTTAGCTCAAACTACGCATATGTAAAGGATCAATGCTCCCTCAAGTTTTGGTTTCATGCCGTCAAATTTGGCAAGTTGATAAAATAATAGCCGAAGACAAAAATCGTCCTGCCGATTTTTGAAATTCCGCTCCAATTATTTTTTATGACTCAAACAGCGCAGTTTTGTATGCTGTAAATGGGGTTTTTTCTATAAATGCCTGCAGAAAATTAAATACGGCTTCAATCAAAAAACGCCAGGACGGAATTAGAGTAAGAAGTTGTGCTAAATCTCACAAATAAACTAAAAATGGTTGAAACTGAAACTGACAGGCACATTGACGTCTTGAAATTGAATAAATAGTTTGAGTTATGTTGCTCGCATTCATTTACAATTTAGAATTTTAAAAAAATATTTTCATCATCACTTAGATAATGTCATAAGCTTTCCATTGGTATATAGGTTTGTGGGTGTCCAAATCATATTAACAGAGTTACATTCGGAAAACTAAAAACACCGCTCAAGGTGAACGGTAACCTTAATTAGATTATCTTACATTCTGTGCTTCAAGGCTACAAAACCTTTGCAATAACTCTTTGTCGCACGCCGCTTGAACTGAACTGAAAATATTCCGAAGGTGCTTACTCTATGCGTGCCAATTGCTTTAAAAAGAATGAAAAGTATACATTGTTAAGAAATCATCTGCCCGTAAACCATACGCCGTTTATGAATGTAGTTCGAAAAATCACACCCCATTGGGCAACGTATCCCTAAAGGACCAAAACGCGAGTACCCTCGGGGCACAGTGCCATTTTTTTCTCTTCTGCAGTAAACTACTTTTGCAATTGCAAAGCAGACGACAGCTGCGGGTTTATTCCGCCTGTATATTTAAAGGCGTTTCGTTTTAAGCATTTTTAAAAGTCGGCTCGCGTAAAAAATTTAGGTTTAATCCAGAATGAATCCTCAGCCGGCCATGTTGGTCTCTGCTGCCAAAATCGACTTAGTTATTCGAACGCAGGTAGGGAAGCGCTCAAATTCTTTTGAACAATCAAATTCGCTAAACTGAATCGAGTTTGGTTAATAAAAAGTACAGCGCTTGATCCGGCCTCAGGTATGGCGAATTCGCGAAATAAATACTTGGTGTAGGATCCTTGAGGACAAGAACTGGAGAACACAATGATGAAGTAATATTATTCGAATAGAAATCGAAAGCAACACAACACGAGAACACACACACACACCTTTGATTTTGTTACCAGAGAACAGTACTACAACAAAAGAATCTTTTAAAGACGAAGACGCACTGTATGAGGCGCGATACCTAAGGTACATCTCGTACCGTTGTCAATCAACCGCCGACGAAGGCGGCTGGCGTGCTTGAGCGGGAAAATTTCTGGTGAATTCACAGCGGCTGACGCGCGAAACACAAATAATAGTACAGCGTTTAATTTTGTTCATTTACTTCTTAACAAGTTGTGGTGCAGTATCTATTTCAGGTTTTAGTATAAGCTTGAGTCATTGGAGTCATTTGTATTATGGTGTAATTCGGTCAACTACTTTTCATATTGAGAGTAAAACAATGGACCGCGATTCGTTTATTCACCGGACTGGAAAACAAAAGCAAAGTAGTTGTAACAATTGATATTCAAACAAAATAAAGCGTGGAGTACTACGAATATAACAACATTTAATACAAAGCCTGTTGTCACGCCTGCTGTGGCCGCCACGTTTACCTTTATTTGTAAGTTTTGCTATCGCGCGGGAGTCGAAAGGGGCGGGTTTAAAGTTCTTTTTATAGTGCGTCTTCGTGTTTTCCACTAAGCGAATTTTTTCGAGTAGGAAAAGTTAGTACCGCACTCCTTGACAATGAACAGCACCCTCACTGGTATTTAAGTATTGCATAAAGAAAAAAATACTTCACCAGATCACAAGAAACTTCACTCATTTGTAGTTTAAAACTTTACTTTTTCTTTATTTATATACATTTTAGTTAACTTTCAATTTGATTGAGGCACGCGCACACTAATATTCATTTGCCCAAAAAGTTGAATCGAAGGTTTATCTATCGCAGACAGGCTTTGTTTTACCGAACTGTCAACTTACCATTTACTCGCCCAATAAACCTTATTGATCTCTCACTTATATATCTCAAAGAGTGTTATTAAACAGGTTCAACCTCCCGGTTAGCAGTACAAACATTTGAGGTACCGCAAACTTATTGAAACCTGTTTTCCTTTTCTTCGCTGCCATTACAATGAAGGTGCTGGTCGGAGTCGTCCTCTAACGTAAAGTAATGGAAACCTTTAAAAACCGTGAACCTGAATATCCGTTAACAAACATACAATAGCATATTTTATAAAGGTGTCAGTTATTGTTCAACCACTGGCAACTGCCCGTCACGCGAGACGAAGAATAAGTACTAATAGCCTTGGCACAGATGAAGAGCTCTTGGGCTGCCAAGACCACATGACCTTCCTTTGTTGTTGCTAGTTGGATCAAGAGGAAGAGCAGAACCAATATATTTGGTAGTGCCTAAACTATCCGTCTCCAGGATTCCACTCCGGATTTTCTGTGAGAGTTTTCTCCCTATGCCATCACCTCTCTGACGTTACCCACAAGGCAGTGAGGATGAGATCGCCAGGTGAGATTAACGAGTTTCAACTACCCGCTAGCGTTCGAGTTTGGAGTTGTCCTTTTTCAAGACTGGATGCCAATCAAATCTAATGGGCCTATTGTTGAGTAACCAATTGAATATTTCGATCTCAGAGCAGAGTTTTACCAGAGGTGCTAATAATCTAACAAACTGCTGTTCACGGGTCTGAAGTTACGATCCCGGCTCGGTTAAGAAGCATAAGCACATGTTGTCTCGTCCCAGGAGCACGATGCTGTTTCCATCCGGGTGCCAGCGAAGGGACTGGACATGAAAGGTACCTGAAACATAAAGCAAGCAACGTGCTTGAGACTTGAACTGGTCAACATGAACCTGACCAGGCTCGTTTATTTTATCTATAGGACGATTCACCATAAAAATTACAATTTCCTCAAATCAGAATGAGTCATTCAACACTATTATTCCCTAATCTTACAGCAAAATTATTTATCGGACAGGAACTTTTTAAAAAATATCTTGAATAAACCAGCCCGAACTCTATCAAGATTTACTATTCAAACAAAACTGTGGTTGAAGCTAAAGTGACTCACTCTCAGCCGGGACCACCACGGACACACAACCCGCTGGGGACCACATGTACAATCTGTTGGTGCCTGTACACAGCGCCAGTCGAGCTTGATTCGGATCCCACTCAAGCACTGGGGAGTGAAAGTGACTTACAGTTAGATCCCGATATTAAGTCGAACCCTGGGTAACTCGAATTCCTCGCTAACTTGAACTACAAGTGCTTAATCTTGGATTTGCTTCGTATTTTTACTGTACATTTAACCTCAATAACTCGAAAACCTGCTAACTCGAAAGGATTTTTCTTCCCTTCAGATACTACTTCAAGTCCGGCATTGAGAAGCAGTCCGAGATTATTAGGGAGCTTACGATCGGGCAACGGTTTGCTCCGCGACGGCAGACATGGCAGTTGAAAGACTGGATCGAGTACGTCG
>JAOBRG010145213.1:0-18722 GCA_027574985.1 Umimayanthus nakama | reverse complement strand
GTATGTAGATAATAACTGATAGGGGAGGGGTGGGGTGGACAGGATAGAGGAAGGGATGTATGGAGTGGTGTATAGGGCCAAGGACGAGATAACAAGTACGTGTGTGTGTTAAGAGTACTGCTATGGTATGTAGATATTGACTGGTAGGGGAGGGGTGTGGTGGACAGGATAGAGGAAGGGACGTATGGAGTGGTGTATAGGGCCAAGGACAAGATAACAAGTACGTGTGTGTGTTAAGAGTGCTGTTATGGTATGTAGATAATAACTGATAGGGGAGGGGTGGGGTGGACAGGATAGAGGAAGGGATGTATGGAGTGGTGTATAGGGGAACAACAAGATAACAAGTATGTGTGTGTGTTAAGAGTGCTGTTATGGTAATTATGTAGATAATAACTAATAGGGGAGGGGTGGGGTGGACAGGATAGAGGAAGGGATGTATGGAGTGGCGTTCAGAGAAAAGGATAAGAGAGCAAGTGTGTGTGTGTTACCGTATGTGGTGTGTACTTAATAACTAATAGGGGAGGGGTGGATTGGAGTGGACAGGATAGTGGAATTGACTTGTAAGTGCTGCGCAAAGTCAATAAAATTATTTGTGTGTGAGAAATAGAGTACTGCACATGTAAAAACAGCAAATATAGAAGTTGTAGAAATATTAAATTTCAAAAAGTTTTTACAAGAATACAGTGATCAGAACAAATGTGAAAGGGCTTACCAGAAGTAATTATCTTACTTGTAATTAATTTTTACCTTTACTCTATACCAGGTGAAATTGTTGCTCTAAAAAGACTAAAGATGGAGAAAGAGAAGGAAGGTTTTCCAATCACATCCTTGAGGGAGATTAACACCCTTCTAAAATCACAACATCCAAACATTGTGACAGTCAGGGTCAGTGTTTGTCAACCTCTATTGCATTATTAGTTTTTTTTTTTGAAAAGAGAGTAGAAAGAAGCTTAGTTAACTGACGTAAAATGCCAGATTGATTGACAGAAAGGGAAACCTCCTAACCTTTTATAACAGAAGTTATATTTTTTACTTGTCTTGTGTGTTTCTAATTTGCTTTCAAAGTGAAGTCCTACTTTCCAGTACTATCAATTTACACGCACTACAATCATGTACTCGAAAAACTTTTGGTAAAACATGCTGTTAGTAATTGTTCTAATATTTCTGATATGTACATTCACGAACATGTAAATGTAAATTAAAGTATAATTAATTATCATATCTTTCACATGTTTTAGTGTACATGTAAATGTATGTAACTACACTTATCAAAAGCCATCCAAACCTTTTGAAAGTTTTTGAAATCCTCTGTATCATTTTGCATAAAAAATAACTTTGTACAAATAAAAAGACATCTATTTTTTTGTTTTTTTTTCTCTTCCAATCTACCAATATTCTATTTTCCTTTATTTATCAATTTAAAAAAAATCGCTGTAAAACAAGATCATGTAAACAACAAATAAAGATACAAATATATATGAAAAAAAAGTTTTTGAAATCTTCTGTGCACTCTCAATATTTGTGATGTTTTAAAATCACAGTCAAAAGGTTTTTATTAAGAATTTTTTTGGACAATTTCAGATGTTTGAAAATTTCCAAAAACATGTAGACCTCAAGGATTTCCTGAAACGTTTTTAAAAATGAGATGAAGTAAGAATTGAAATGAAGTGTAGTGAAGTAACTCAAGCAATGTTGTACTGATTTCTGGCAAATTCTTGGGGCTCTTAAAATTTATTTTATTTTACTGTGAATCCATTATCCAGCCTACATGTACAATGTTGCTGGAACATTCATACAACAGAAAGTTGAACTGGGACCTAGCCATATTGCTAATCAGACCAAGTTTTCTTCCAAGTACTTGTATTTCGTTGAATTATAATTCTCACTGAAAATTTGCTTTTGGTTACAGGAAATTGTGGTTGGTAGCAACATGGACAAAATCTACATTGTGATGGATTATGTTGAGCACGACCTGAAAGCTCTGATGGAACACATGCCTAACCCATTCCTTGCAGGTTTGTGTCACACTCAAGTGAAATCACCTTCACTGTCATCATCACCATCATTACAACACTATTGCCATTATCATCATCACTGGTGTGCCACCACTATCACCATCGTCATCACCATCATTACCATCGCAATTATTCTTAGCATCGTTATTATCATCGTTGCATTGACTATCGACATTATGATCACCATCAACCATTATCACCACCATAGTTACCACCATCAGCATCATTACCATTACCACTACCATCATCATTATCCTCATCACCATCATCGTTACCACGATCATCCCCATTGCCACCACTGCCACCATAATCACCACCACCATCTTTATATTATGTAACATGTGTACATTGTATTTTAGTACTAGATAATTTATGACAACTTTTTAGAAAACTGGGGAAATAGTTCTAAGAATAAAGTATTAAAAGTCTCAAAACTCGCCTTTTTCGCATTACTCCGATTGAATTAAAAATTTTATTGCTGTGTATATTGAGCATTTTATGAAATAGAAATAAAACTATTACTATTATTATTATTTACTGTTGTTGTGGTTGTTTACTTGTTTTTGATGTGGTTTTAGGTGAGGTAAAGACGCTGATGATTCAACTGCTGAGGGCAGTCGCTCATCTCCATGACAACTGGATTTTGCACAGAGATCTTAAGACATCCAACTTACTCCTCAGCAACAAGGGAATTCTGAAGGTACATGATTGTACAAAGTTAAGAGTTGACCCTGGATATAATTTGCAATGTGGACAAATCGGAAATATTTAGAGAGTTTAGAAAGGTCTAATTTTGCAACCCCATTTCGCAGGAACGCTATGTTAAAAGAACAGTTATTTTAACCGTGTTATACCAGCTCACGGAACGCTTTGCCCGAACCTATATCTACCACCCGCTAAAATAGACCCACGTACATGTAACAACTGAGATCCGCTCCGGGACCAACGCAATACTGGATTTTTTGGAATTTCTGGGAAAAAATCCGGGAAAAAAGTCCAAAAAAGTGTCTCTGGGCAATTGCCCCAAAATCTAAAATACAAAAAATGTCTCAGTTTTTACGTGGGTCTTTTTTTAGCGGTGTGGTTTTGTCTTAGTATCCGCGTTTTCTATCTACCCCCCCCCCCCTCTGGGGAAGGAGTTTTTTAGAAAAAAATTTTATTGTGTGAGTTGTCTGAACAATACTTTGACCCTAAACTTCACCAATGTTTACCTGGAGCCGGCCTTGACTATATATCATTCAAGCTGCTTTAAGCCAAGTGCTGGAGAGAAGTTCAAGGAGACCGCTCTAGAAAGATACTGATGTCTACTATTAACGGATGGAGATCTTGATAAAAAATCAAAAAAACTAAATATTTTTTATGTAATCTAATTGGTATAGGATACACAAATTTCACAATGTGATTTTTGTTTTCAGGTTGGAGATTTTGGGCTTGCCAGAGAATATGGGTCGCCCTTACGGCATTACACACCCATTGTGGTCACTCTGTGGTACAGGGCTCCTGAATTGCTACTCGGAGTCAAGGTTAGAACAATCTACTATTTCTAGGACGGTTTGACGACGTAATAGTGTATTACTCCCAGTGACTGTTAACCTATGATCACTCGTTCAAGATCATTGCAACAGCTTGACCGTATTTCTTTCCATCCAGACTATAAGCTGCTACTCGAAATCTAAGACGGTTTGACAACATTACTGCTTCCAGTAGTTTTCATCCCCGGATCACAGAGGTCTACGTGAAACAGTTTGACTGCATTAACCTCCATCCAGACTATTAACTGCCCGGGGGGATACTTCCTAGTAAAAGGCTACTGGGGATTTGCCGCGGGAAGGAGTCGCATTTTCACAACTGACTACATGCAACAGCTTGATCGTATTCATTTCCATCCAGACTATTAACTGCTACTCAGAATGAAGATTAGAACAATCTTAGATGGTTTGACCACATTTGTTGTTTATTACGTTCAGTAGTTGTCAAACCAGGATCACTCATTCAGAGGTCTACATTTTTATTTATACGGTATGTAACAGCTTGGCAATATTCACTTTTATCTAAACTATAAACTGCTGCGAAGGAAAATAAACATCTTCAGGAAGGTCAGATTTTCTACATTTCAAGACAAAATAAAACAAGTGGTTTCTTTACGTCCTTTGACTTTGTGGGACAACAACTTAGCTTTGCATGTGAAATGGTATGTTTATGAAAATTGTCCTGACGTCGAACATTTTGATATAGAATTCTTTGCAACGTTTGCCAGGAATAATATATTCCTGTTAACTTGTGGTCTCAGCGTCACAAACCGTGAATGATACACAGAATTATTCCCATTTTTACATCTCTCCACAGGAGTACTCCACTCCTATCGACCTGTGGTCTGTGGGGTGCATTTTTGCAGAATTGCTGACAATGAAGCCTCTGTTTCCAGGAAGATCGGAGATTGATCAGATTAACAAGATATTCAAGGTAAGTGCTCTTGACACAATAATAATCAACTGATGTGAACAACATGTTTTGGACATTCAAGTTGGCGATTTGAATAATCATTATAAAAGTTTAGTCATTCGTTTGTGGTCGTTTGTTTAATATAACACCCGTACAGCATCCAATTAGATTCAAATGTTTTCTTTTTCCATGTGGGACCAATTTGTTTCTGGTGTTATCGCCGAGGAGATATCATTTGTGATATTTAACAGCACCTCAATTCACCACATTCAAGACACCACTAGTGTCTGTATAGCATGTACGCTGATTGGCTGTTTATATAGCACAGGTTATAATGTGCGTTCTGACTGAATATTTAGAAGTGCACTCTGAATGGCTTTTTAAACAATAAAGTGTACGTATCATGAGTTGTATACATGTAAGTTGCTTATATATTGTTCCCCTAGGAACTTGGTACACCGAGTGACAAGATCTGGCCGGGTCCACCATCATACTCGGAGCTCCCGGCAGTGAAAAAGGTGAGGAAATATCTTACAGTACATTCTGCCTATTCATCCGTTCAATATCTAACAACTATCCCCTAAGTGGAGGTGAATAGTGAAATATATTCTACAGAGCCGCGAGGCCAAACAGGTGGATTTTTTGTTTGCAGGAATAGCTTCTTCGATTGTTCATCTGACGAATTTCCTCTTCCGTGACAGTGGTAAAACGAGCTGCCATTTTTAAAGTTTTGTCTGGAGGTGAAAATCCTGGGATATGTACCGTGTCTGATGAACCAATCAGAGCACGCGAAAAGTGCTTTTCACCTGTTTGGTTAATACTAATATACTTTGGCCCATACCTCTCAACACTTTCTTGTGTTCTGCTGCATCATAACATATTTCTAACTAACAATTGGTCACCGCAAGGCGACGTGACTATCGCGATATTCACAGAGCCTAAGGTGACTAAATGCTTCAGTATAATTGCACTGGTGATTATTCGAGAAAATAAAACAAATAGTAATTTTTTTTTTAAATTTTATTTTTCATTTTTAAAAACAGTGCGCCTAAACATGCTTTGCGTACGCGTCATTGCTACAATCACCTAGGCGACGTGAACATCGGCGAACATTTACCTCAACTTCGTCTTGGTGACTATCGCGTTATTCACAGAGCCTGGCGTGTTTAATTGTTTTATAATAATTGCACTGGTGATTAATCCAGAAAAAAAAATTGCATACTTTTTATAAAAAAAAATTATTTTTCGTTAAAAAAATGCGCCTAAACATGCTTTGCGCGCACGTCATTGCTATAATCATCTAGCGGTGATTATAACGAGAGAGAACGAAGTTCTCGACCAATCAGCACGTGCCGTTTTCTATTATCACCTGGGTAATTTTACTAAACTATATACTATTTTATGTTATATTATAATCTATTATATTATATTATAATTATGCCATTTCTCTTTTCAGATGACCTTCACAGAGTATCCCTACAACAACCTCAGAAACAAATTTGGAGCCTACTTAACGGACCAAGGGTTTGATCTGCTAAACCGGTAAATATGGTGGCCAACATTGACTTGGTAGAAATAGACAGAAGAAAGTAACAGACGAGGCGAAAAACAAAAGTTAACAGCTGTATTTATTTATCTTGGAACACAATATTTGGTATATTGTTGAAACACTAAAAAAAACAAATAACTGAAGCCCGAAGTGACAGCCCAAGTCTGTTTATAAGATATTTAAAAAACCTAATATTCTTAATCTTCCGCTGAAACCTCACTCTTTCCATCTCACGCTATTTTAGTTTATAATTTATTTGGTTTTTTTTCAAAATAAAACCTAAACTTGCCCTGCAGACACCCTACCACAACTGTATTTAATTTTTGTAATTTATTGAATGCATGAACTGAAATAAAAATAAACTGTGGCCATTTTCCAACAGGTTCTTAACCTATGACCCTCAGAAGCGGGTTACCGCTGAACAGGCCCTCAAGCATGGCTTCTTTACAGTAAGGAGATAAAATTACAATTTATATTCAAGGTTATCTTTATTTATACAGTTGAACCCCATTACATCGAACTTGGGTGTTTGCAAGTCCCCGCTGATTCAAACTAGTGCTCGTTCCCCTTGGTTTTGGCCAACTTTTTAAGTCATTTTACTTCATTGATTTGGAACTTGGTTTCTGTTTCCCTTGGTCATGTTGGTCTAGATTCTTATTTCGGAGTTTAATTACCAAGCTGACTGACAAACATCAGGCGCTGTCAGCTTTATATATTACTCTTTTACAATCCAGATTAATTCATCTTGTCCGCCAAGGTCTTTTCAATATTGCAGATCAGATTTATTACTTGCAGTTTTCTTTTTTTTTGACAAAATTCTGTTTAGTTAATGTAAGGCATGTAGAAGCATATAACTGGTATGTTTGATCATGTCCCAGTTTATTATTGTTATTATTATCATTATTATTTATATAATTGTTATTGTTTTTACTATTACTATTATTCTTCAACCCCCCCTGCCCCAGGAGAGCCGATGTCCATGGGCCCGTCCATGTTTGCCTCCTATTATTATTATTGTTAGTAGAAGGATTGTTATTGTTATTATCATTATTATTGTTATGATTAATATTAGTAGTAGTAGTAGTAGTAGTAGTATTATACCTATTATTAATTTTATTTTTATTATTAATATTATTATTGTTATTATTGTTATTATTATTATTATTATTATTATTATTATTATTATTATTGTTGTTGTTGTTGTTGTTGTTGTTAATTAGGAGAGCCCGATGCCCGTGGACCCGTCCATGTTCCCCTCCTGGCCGGCCAAGAGCGAGCTGACCAAGCGACCCAAGAGGAAGGATTACGAGCATAGTCCCCAGGCCCCTGAGGGCGGGGCATCCTTCGCCAAACTGGTACGTTTAGATGGAGTTTGCGATGGCTTCTTTGGCTTGCAATCGTATACCATCTGTTCGATTGCAATGTTTCTTGTTTTGTATTTTTGGGTTTAACGAGAGCTTCAAGTTTTCAAGTCAAAGAACATCAAAGAGTTATTTGTACATTGATTGATCGCGGTAGTGCACTACTTGTTATTTTGCGGCGTGTTTCTGACGAAGAGAGGGGATCCGACTGGTTGTCAGATAGAGCTGGACTGTAGTGATCCAAATGAAACGAACGATTAACTAAAATAACAATAAGTTCGTTGCCCCAGAATCAATATCTGGTACAGTTTGTAAAGGGAACCCTCAAAATACAGACTAGAACAGTGCAGGCAGACTAGTAAGTCTCACGTGCTCTACACAGGCTGTATTGCACTTATACTCTACAGAATGATTTTTATAGTACGCACGATCTGATTGGCTGAAAACCAATGTAACACGACAGTATGCCACGTGAGTTTGAAGGTTAGTCAGGTTGCGTGCGTTGACTAAGATTGAAGTATAACATGTTTTATTCATGGTGACACGGCTGCCTGATGCCAACTCTTGGGGGTTGGACCGATCAACCATTCCGCTAAGTGTAGTGATCTCCCTGTCCAACTCCTTTCAGGCTTTCAAGTGATCCTGCTTTTTCCTACTGTTTTGACCCTGCTCCTACTATTCCTTCTTTTATCTTGAAATTCTTACTTTTTCCCACTTTTTTTATTCTGCAACTTCAACAAATTGTGCAGGAGTGGCGAGTAGTCATTACAGGTCCTCTAAGTTAAAGTACCTCTTCAGGCACCATAATTATATCTTTCTTTTTCTTGAAGCACCAGTCTGGATCTGGGTCAACCCGTGTTAGGTCAATGATACGCTCATAAAACTTGCTGTGATTCTTATTGAAGACGCCTGAGAGAACATACGTAGTTGAGACTCGACTTGGTCTTGTCCTTGACAAACAGATGTTCACCTGGCATTTTCAGTCTAGATGGCTAACGCTCATATCAGCAATGAAACGAGTCACTGGTAGAACAGAAGTAATTTATGGGTACTTTTTTATAAATCTACGAAAGGCTGCACAGAAAAGCAGTTGAAAAAAAGCCCTCAGGAAGGCAATGAGGGGTACATAATGATAACGTCAGAAACTGAAAGGTCTTGTTATTTTGGTTGGAAACAATCATATATTTGTGTTTGAGATATGTTCAAAACATTCACCATTTTAACATTTGCAAAATCACTGTTTGGTAAGAACACTATTTCACTTCACTATACATTAAATAAAGACGTGGTTGTCACTGATATATTTTTGATTCACGGTTTGACGCTTTGACCTTAATTTGTAGAGCCAGTATTCAACATCTGGAATACTTTTAAATGGAAGCTTTTTGTTTAGGTACTTGCCTTTAATTCGTAGCAGCAGAGAGTATACAGCCTGTTGGGCTCAGCACTGGTGTTGCGATGAAAACTACTTCTTCTAAGCGATCAGCTGTCCTACTTTTGTCCTAGTTTTTGCCTCCAAGTCCTACTTCTTGAAAAATTCTGGTCCTATTTTTCTCCTACTTTTTCACCTGGGTGTGCTTAAAAGCCTGCTAACGGACATACCATAGCAGTTATCAATTAATATCGATTGAACTTAAAGATCGAGTGCAGCACAGTTGAAAGCGGCCGCGGCTTAGAACAGTTTCGTTGGCGAGCCGGCTCGCTGGCTAAGAACATGATTGAGTTACACTTAGTAATATAATATCTAATGGTATTACTTGTTCGTTTCTAGGGAGACGACGACAGCGGTGGATTCCATATCGCAACGCTCAAGAAAGGCTCAAGTCACGTGACTGCTGGATTCAGCCTCAAATTCTGAGTGTGGGACGAAACTTTTTGTCTCAGAGTGTAAATATTAGTCGCATCATCGTACCAAGATCTGCACGTTCTCCTCCACTGCGCCAATGGGAGAGCTTGTCTGTAATTTTAGATGTTTGATCAATGAGAATAAACCTATTTTAAACAGTAGAAGCGTTCTTTTCCTTGCTTCAGCTTGTTGTGTGTACATACAGTGGAACCCCTGTTTAACGATCTTCGGTAAAACGATTACCCTGGGTGCCAGAGGTACGGCTCGCTGCTTTCGTCTTTGAATCAGCCATGTGGTGGGATTGATAACTTTGATCAAACTCGTACCCAGTCGCTTTTATGGGCACGCAAAGGATTGTGGGGAAGACGAAGTGAAGGAAGCCAAAGCCAAATTTCTCGAGTTCGTCCTGCCCAAAACCCTTTGCGCGCCCCTCATTTCCTTCCCGAAATCCTCTGCGTCTTCTCTCTTCCGCCACCTTAAGGCGACTGGGTACGAGTCTGAGCTCGTATGCATTTCGCCCACGTGACAAAAACCGGTTTGCCAAGTTTCTAAAAAAAACGATTGCACACGTGATATGAATCAGAATGCATGGAGGTGAGGTTTGTTCGTTTGCTCCTAGAGGTCACTCGCGTTCGTTTGCCGACTTCGCCGGCCGCCGGTCAAGAACAGCGAACAGCGAGTTCACCTCTGGCCTCCAGGGTGTAAAACGATGTTCCCGGCTTAACGATGGGGTTGTTGATGACCAAGCGCATAGTATTTCCTGTCATAACGATTAAATCAATTCTACAGACCACAGGAAATGCTAATATAGTATAACTTTTATTACAGTAGCAATAATGATCATCACTGATTCTGTTGACAGACATGAGTGGTCTTTCTACGCTCCGCGGCAGTGGCCAGTGTAAACTGACGTATTTAAGCAGCTTTAATCCGGTAAAACGATTTTTTAAGACATTTTCCCGCAATGTCGTTATACCAGTAACTCGGCTTTTATGATATCCCGGTTTACCGATATAATTTGAATGCTCCCTTGGCAAATCGTTAAATCGTGTTGTTCCATTGTACAACACACACACGCACGTATATGGGTATACACAAAAGACGGCAGACACACGCACACGCACATACTAACCTTACCAAACTTGTCGGGACTTTATCCGAAAACTGACTTGTGGGAGTCAAGTTTGTCCTAACATTATCTAGTCTATCAGGTCCCCTCCACTCCTGAATTTAGACACAAAAGTTTACTAATTGACATCGGCTGCATTTTCAATAAAAAGGAGAAACATATAGGTTCACGTCGGTTGAGTTTTAAAAGCATATCGAGATGGGAAACTGCTTCTTCTCCTACAATGGACCTCACAAGCTAATTTTATAGAACGAATCCCAGAACCGCACACAGTCGCCCAAGGTGCGCAGTACGACGTTGTTTCGTCAATTAATTTTGTTTTTAACCAAGTCCTGTCAATGCTGTCCCACAACAAACCAGTGTTGGGTCCAGTCTCCCCGTTTACATCTTTGTTTTATGCATGTATCAATGTAAAGCCCGGGAGGGGGGGGGTGCGGCCATAGGGCGGGCATTTGACACGATTTTTTGTCCCCTGGGCTGGCCATTTGATGATACTGGCAGTTTGATCGTTGTCAAGCCCGAATTATGTCGTGACCGCTGATTTCACCGTGATATCTAAGTTTCGATATCTGTTTTTTTATGTATTTTGTGTTCCCGGGGCGGAGACCTTGAACTTAGTTTGACGATTTTTCGACGCCCGAACCATGGGCGTTTTACAAAAATTTCGGGTCACAGACACAACTGAATCCCCACCCGCACCCCCCCCCCCCTCCCGGGCTTTATATTGATAGGTGCATTACTACATTCTTTCAACTGATTTATTCTCTTAACATTGAGATTTTTAAAAATAACAAATGACTGAAAGGACGGCCGACAATGTTGGCCGTCGTTTAAAGAAGCGATGCATTTTGGTACAGTAATCCTAAAAATGAGATTGCAATGAGCATGCATAAACGATCGGCATAAAGCAGTTTCAAGTTACGTCTGCAACTACATGGGATTTTTCAACACTGTATATCAGCATCCCGCACGAAAAATTGAAATGTCGCATTCACAAACTGCTGGAGAAAACATACACGGTGAGGTATGCAAGAATTTGCAGTGGAAAAGAAGACTTCATATACAATTACCGACGTGTCCGGCGAGAGAGTTCTTTCGCTTGCACCAAGTCGACGAAAGAGATATTTTGAGTTTTCTTACGATGTAGTGTTAATATTAGCTTCTGATGTCCCTAACAATCTATCTAGCTCGTTGTTAGGTAACCATCGGGTAGCCAACGGGTAGCCATATTGCTATTCAGCTCAACGAGCTCAACGTTGTACCCAGACCTTTCCCGTGTACGGCCGGGTGTGCTTTTAAAATGATTTGCCCTTCCTTTGGAATTTCAATTTTGGTCGTTCGAATTCAAATCTTGTACTTTCGAATATCATTGTTATTGTTTCACTTTCGAAAAAAAATTGATAATTAAATGTTGACTTGCAAATTTGGGTTTGTTTGAAACGGTGATTTGAACTTCAAGTTATCATTAAAAGTTTGAAGTTGAAATTATGTTGATTCGACTGACATCAAAACGGTTTGAAGTTCAAATACTTCAAAAGATGCCATTTCGACTCCATTTTATCCGATTTCGACTTATTTTTGGTACAGTTTCAATTTCCTTTTATCCAATTTCGACGTCGAATGATGGCATTTCAACATAGATTATCATTTTTTTGAACTTCGATTTGCATGAATTTTGGAATATTTTTGTCCGTAAATGCACGCCATAGGTTTTTGGTTAGGTTAGAACCGTTCAACTGCCAAATTAGATAATCACAAGCTCTGCCAAACTCGCGAGAGGCTTTAGAAATATTTTCTGGAAAAATTTCTGCGAATCTGTTGCCGAAAACTGAACTGGACTGGACCTGTCACTGTGAGGAAAATAGCAAATTCAAGGTAAGATATCCTCCTTCACCATGTACAATTCTAAGGACCAAGTAATAAACTTTTAAGAATTTATACTAGCAACACCTGGGAAGTTATACTTTTGCGTAATACTCGAGGATTTGTGCACATTAGTGCTTTCGTTTTGCCCGCAGAGTGGGGGATTAGTCATTTTTAGGTAAGAGAGAAACTTTGCCGAGGAAATGGATCCAGTCACCCCGGCCGCGGAAGCATGTATGCTTTTTGCTCCAACAATTTATTTTCTTATTGGAATATAAAAGATGGACGATAACAAGAAGGTAATAAATTTCGAAGTTTTGGGGGGTCCACACGTTAGCGCTACATGTAAAGTGTGACTCCGAAAAATTGGTTTGGAATTTCGCGCTCGTTTATCTGCGTAGATTTATTTGAACCTTCCTATGGCCAATGAAAATTGATTTCATGTTTAGCGTCAGCGCCCGCATGGGATTTAGCCAACGCCTGGAAAATTTTGAGTCGCCCTCTACTCTGAGAACGAAAGATTTCATTGGATAAAACATATTAATACAAACAAACAAAACCTTAACTCTAAAACTGGCCATCCAGAAACAATCATTCAATACTCATATTGTTCAAAAGTGTCAGTTATTGTTACCGTTATTGTTCAATGACCAATGGAATACTTTGTTCTCAGAGTAGAGCCTTACTGGAACTGAAAATTTTCATAGTTCATTATTTTTCGAAAAACAAAGATATTAAGGGCGTGTTCGATTGACTCTATTCCGGAATAGGAATAAACAGAATAAAAACTTTGTTCAATCTTTTTGGCCGCAATTTCTGCCAAGTTGTAGGAAAAACACAACTGCGTTTTTCATCTTGTCCCAATCATTACTTTTAACTAGATTTTTTATTGTTATGCGAGTCAGGAGAGAATTTTTGAGATTTTATTCTTATTCCGGAATAGACAGAATAGGGTCAATCGAACACACCCTAAAATTGTGATCACAAATTTTGACTCAAAAAAAAATTTCCCTTCCTTTTGTCGACCAAAAAGTCGTTGTTGGCACATCATAACGAGACTTGCAAGTTTTTATAACCATGTTATGTTCGCATTAGCTGCATGTCGAGACTGTATCAGCTTCGGAATTTGTACAACGTGGTTTTTTATTTACGTTAGAGTGCTAATCATATCAATCTTCATTTTCTTCAACATCAGTGATATTTAAAACTGAATGAACAGATTTACGCCTTCGAAACAATACTTATCCAATATAGAAAACAATTGAATAATGAAAAATGAAAAATTCTCTTGCCAATTTTCTGCAGGTGGCCGACGCTAAATAAAATGTCAATTTTCACTGGCCTTACCTTTTGCACATAACATTCATAACGTAGTGTGCTACAAACGAGTTTTTAGAGGTTTGAAACAAGCCTATATTAAAGTTTTTAACCACTTACAAGACTCCCTGATGAAGTTGTGGTTAACAATGAAATGCATCAGAAAAATAACTCCTGATGAAGTTGTAGTAAACAACGAAATGAGTCTTAGAACTCAGAAGAAAAGTCTGTGTCTCGTGTCATCCTGTTTAAGAAACTGTATTAAGTTTGGCCCGAGGGTGGTGGAAATTGTTCATGTTTGGGAGGCGGTAAGATATAATTGAAGGTTCTTGTATGTGGTGCATTACCACAATTTAGTTTTGCTTGATGGCCAATTCCGGCCCCCATACTTCCCCGGAGTGGTGGGATGGGGGTTTACATTGACAGGTGCATAATGCTGAACAAGAAATCTTCTGAAAACAATGGTACAAGGATTACGCTCTTTTATTAATTCAGGCACCAACATTACAAAGGTAGTCTCCCTCAGACGTTTAACAATTTTTTACCCAGGTAGAACCACCATAACTTACACTCGACCTGCCTTCAAAGCTACTTTCACCTCGCCTTCATAACACACAATTTGTTGTAAACATAATATTCGATCATTCAGACCTAAACTATGGGATACTTAAACTGAGCATCTAAAAGCATTGAGTAAATTCACTCAAGTTCAAATTGTAACAAAATGCATTTCCGCCTACTTATGGCAAATGTTACATGGTCAACTTTTGTTGGGCAATTAAGTTGTAACTCTTTGTTTGATATTTAGTTAACAGTACTGTGTTCTTCGTTTGATGTTTGGTGAAACAGCAGAAACTCAAGCTAGTTATAACTTGTTCTTAAACGTAATACACTACGTACACGCTTTTTGTTTTTGAAGAACCAGTAAATTTCGGCCGAGGCTCGTTGTTCTTACATTTGTAAGTTTTGGCGTAATTTGTGCCTCAATTGTCCTCAAATTGATCTACACTGTAAACTGTTTCAGCATAGGTTTACTTTTGCCCTATATTCACTTCGTCATTGACATAAAACACATGAAGCGTGGTTTTGAATTTCCTCTCTGCTCACTCGGTGTTTTTAAATTAATGCGAAATAACCTGAATTGAGTGCCTCATGTAAGGACATGATGTTTTGTGTTTTTTTAATTTAAAAAATCGCCGTAACACTTGCATTTAAATTTGAGCCTCAGTTATTCTTTGTTTGTTCCTAATGACTGGGCAAATTTGTGCCTTGTTGTTCTCATAAAACTGTTAACTTCCGATATGAGTCACCTGACTCGATTAGCCCTCAAATGGTTACTACCGGTGGATTACACTCCTTGATTTGTAAGTTCCTTATTTATGTCCTTCTCTGCTCTAAGGAATTGAAATTAAGTAAATGTTAATGTCCGACCAGTAACCACAATAATTATGACAAAATCAGGGTCTCACTTTATTCAAAAGCGACCTATTGATGCGGTATAGATTTTTTACCATAACGTGTGTGTGTGAGGAAAAAGCTACTTCTGGGCATGGCCCACAAGATGTGAGGAATAAAGAAACCATGGCGATATCCACATGGTCTTCTTTGGTTTTGAAGGGGTAAAGTGTTTGTAGGAAACCTTGTTAAAACCAGCCTCATCAATGTATGTCCACAGCTCACAGTTACACGAGCAGCCTTCGTGCAGTGCTTCCCATAGACCAGTCCAACCAGCTAAATTTTGTAACACACGCTGCAAGGTGCCATGAGTCCCTGATATTGATAAATACCAAAGTTATCTTTGATTTTACACCAGAAAATTATAAACTTGACCTATCACGTTCTTTTTGCCTCATTCTCTCCCACTTTGTCAGAAGGCCAAAAACCAATGCCAAGACATGGCACAAAAGAAAAAGGCCTTGTTATATAATTATACAGCATTAAAAAAGGGGGTTGTGACATCATATCACTTCAATTTAAATTTCTTCAAGACCAGGCATGTGAATATATTTGTAGATCCACATTGATGCCTAGTGAGCTCTTACAGTTTATTGGCTGTGTCAAAGAAAAATCTGGAGTATGCCAAACATTACTAAGTTAAAATTAATACTGAACTTCAATGGATCAAGTAATAAAATGCAAAAAATGATCGGGTTTTTTTTTTACTACTTTGAAAGTGGTAACCCAACACAATCCTAAAATTATTTGTGACATTAAAAAATTCAATTTTTTCAAATACAAATTATAAGCAATTAATTCAATAATCTTTTCTTGAATCAGTACAAAGAAATCAGTACAAAGTAAACAGTTCATTTCAAGTTTATCTCTATCGTCCCCTTACATACCGTACATCAGGAGATTATGTTGTTTTATTGCCACAAACAGTTTTCTTACAAGGGGGTCTGTCATTTAGTTCTCAGCCTTGGTCGAGGGGTCAGATTCATCCCATTTTTTTTAACCAAAACAATGATTAGTGATATTGAGTTTAAATATAGGGAGTGGTTTCTGTCCCTTCTCACCCCTCCACCCCCCTTCCCCCGACCCCCACAATATACTCCACAGATTCTTTTCTTATTATTATTTTTTATTTTTTTATTATTATTATTATTATCATTTTATTATTATTATTATTTTATTGTTGTTGTGATTGTTGTTATTATTATTATTATTATTTTATTGTTGTTGTGATTGTTGTTATTATTATTATTATTATTACTATTATTATTATTATTATTATTATTATTAAGGTATGTACACTTATTTATAGTTTGAAAATACCTGCAACATGTTCCAGAAAGTAAAAACTGCCTCCCTGTGGATTAAAAGAAATTATGAGATATGTGATGTAAGATCAATGGAATTGAATACAAACGTATACACAGGCAGCCCAAGCTACAGTTTGTGTTAACTGTCGTACTGCACAATTTATACACAATAAAGACTTTGAATCAGGACTCTTGGATTTGGTAATTTTATATAAGACTTTGTATGGAAATCCACTCGATTCCTCGAAAATATATGATGTTTTGAATGATGAAATATAGTTGACCTACCTCGAGTTTAGCATGTTCGTGAAATCGATGACCTCTTAAACCCCAATAAATTCTCCAAAACATATGTCTTCCATGACTGAAGTTTTGGTATGGAAAAATTTGCAATTTCCATTCAGGGAAACTTGTGACCTTTCCCACTGGGATCGAGTTTGCTAGTCTCATTGGTCCAATCATTCCTGTGAAACTTGAACTCAATGGTGGTTGCAGTGGAAAAGGTCACAAGCTTCGCCGAATGGAATATCCTTATTTCAGGGATTTTGCTTATTACAGGACTGATTTTGTGGAGTCAATCAGTCTGGATAGCTCGAGCAGTACCTCCCCTTCTCTATTTTCTTTAATACTGGGGGAACCTCTAGATGATAAATAGCTTAAAATAGCTCTAAATGACCCCAAACTTCACAGAACAGACAAGTACACCCATCATTCAAAACATTACTGTATCATATATTTTAGTAAAAATTGAGTGGATTCCCATACAAAGTCCTATAAATCACCCAATCCAGGAGTTCCCATACAAAGAGTCTTTATTACGATATGTATAAATCAAATACACCTAAATCAAAAAAGGTTGTCTGAAATGTTCCATTGTGCATTGTTGCATACCTGGACCACAAACCACGGATTTAACGAGTTTTTAAACACTGTTGTAGGTGCCAACTATAAGATGGTGACATTCGTGTATTAATAACAATGGAAGCAATGTGAACCACAATGCTTTGCATAATGGAAGCAATGTGAACCACATGCTCTGGGTATGCAACAATGGGCAATGCACAATGCAACAACTCAGAAAACAACCTTTTTTTAAATAGGTGTATACAAAGCCCCACAACCCACCCAATTTTTTACTGCATCCAGAATCCCAACATCAAAACATGTTGCATGCAAAAGTTATTAGGGAGCCTCTGCACACATGTGTTTCTACTGATGATCATTTGGCTCTAAAGTTGTAGCCGCTATGTGCCACCTGTTAATATTCTTCTGATATTTTCCTCCAGGGGCACCACTCACATATTTTACTGACAGGGATGTCTGAGGGATTTTCAGGGTCTGAAATTTTTGCCAAAAGGGATTTTTTTTTGGTCTATGAAAGATGCAGGGATTTTTTGGTTTGCAAAAAAACAGGGATTTGTTGGGGTACTGAAATTTCATCAGCTCAAATCAACTATAACATCATTGCAATTTACTGTTGGTGTGGGATTTTTTGGGGTATAAAATGTGAACCTCTGTTGGACCCCCAAATCCAACTCCCCCCCCCCCCCCCTTCAATCATTAAAATATCCGAGTGGGGCCCCTGGAAATCTTCCACTCCTCAAACTACAAAACACACGAGTTTGTCCATCCAAATATTTGCACACAGCAGTGCTCTAGTGATTGTTTCGGACAATCCATCATTAACAATCTTCCGAACACTATTGTTCTTGCACACTACATGTAACTTTATCTCATCCAAACAACAGACCAATAAAAGAAACCCACTGTCTGCATCACATCTTGGTTTGCACCGACTAATGACTGTGTGTTGTTCATTTTTGTAGAATTAGCATTTGTAGCTGTGTTTCTGGGACCAAATTGATGGAAAACTCCACAAGTCTCCTATTTTTAATTTTTTGGACCATTAAACTGGGGTGCTGCATCCTACAACTGGGACTGGGACTTAGAAAATTTTCAAGAAAAAATAGAAGTCAAAAAAATAAGAAAAAAGATGGGCATGACGAGTCTCGGACATAGGACCTCATAAACAGGAGCCACTATTCACTACCACTAAACCCGGGACCTCATGTTTGGCAGATAGAAACTGTTGGGCTAGATTGCAGAATGCCCCCCCCCCCCCCCCCACGTGAGTTAACCTAAGTTAATTTAGTGCTGCGCATTCCTCGTTCTATAGAAAATTGTGCGCAGTAGAACCCAGAACAAAAGTGTGGGGGGGGGGTATTCTGCAAATGCTCCAAATATTGGGTTAGATCGCAGAATACCCCTCTCTCCACCTGAGTTAACTATTGTTTATCTTAAGGATACACCGGAGGAAACTGAGTGGTTGTGTTTGACTTGGCGTATCTCATGAAATATTCACGCAATTTTCATAAAGTATACATTTTCTGAAAGCTTAAAGAATGAATTTTTTAAATCTACTACCATTTTGGTTATTT